>JAFVLL020014739.1:0-11665 GCA_021397915.2 Tor tambroides | reverse complement strand
AGCACAAGACAGCATCTGTACCAGCGCGCCAAGTCAAGCTGCTTCAATCAGGACAGGTAAGTGTGATTTTATTGCGATATGCATTAGAAACATTCATATGGTGCAGAAATATCTACTATACAGTAGTTAATCACTGCAAACCTCAAACTTTCCTGTTCCTAATCAGTCTTTCTTTCTTTCTAACAATTACGGATTTGATTCACTGATTCACAGTCATTTCTCTCATCTTTAGCGCCCTGTGTGCCGGATCATGTGACTGCTAATGTGAGCTGCAAAGGGAACGACCTGTCTGTGTTCTGGGAGGAGAGCACAGGAGCAGACTTATACACGGCTGTGCTTGAGGACAGTAATGGCCAATTCACCAGCTGTCAGAGCATGAACCACACCACCTGTACAGTTAACAGACTTGCCTGCGGACAGACCTACCGTGTCAGTGTGATAGCATCAGACGGATACTGTGATAGCTTGCCTAGTGCCGTCACTGATGTTCATTCAGGTAGAAACTAGTGGGAACATATTTACACACACGCGCACGTCAAATTTACCTAAAAGTTTCTGTTTTAAATGTTTTTAATGCCGAATTCCCATTCTTATTGGGTTACACCTCACAGTATGTTGAATTGGATTCTGAATTGGAACAAGAATACAAAAAACTAACTGAATAGCAGTACAAAGATATTAAACACAGTTACTCAAGAAACAGTACCAGACATTTTGCAATAAAACTTTTCTGTATAATATTAAATTTTTTGTTTGTTTTTTAAAACTATACTTCTATGAATTTCAGTACTTGCCATATAAATTTGATTACAATTTTTAAAATTCATTTGGAATTTAAAATGCATTTGTAAGTAAATTCTGAAATCCAAAATACCATGGTACATTGATTTTTTTTTTCTTCTTGTGTGTGTGTGTGCCTGTGCCATTGACAGATGCAGTGAATTTTTTTCAAAAAAAATTATCTGGACCCTGAATTTTTGGTGCTGTTGTGTTTTTGATGTAGCATGATATTGTCTGACTGGCAGATATTTGTCTGTATTTCAGCTCCTTGCATGCCTCATAACATTCGGGCACTAATAGATTGTCAATCTAGTACGGCTGTATTGTCATGGCAGCCAGGCAATGGGGCAATGCAATACACGGCCACAGCAGAAAGTGAATCTGGCCACCTGCTCAGCTGTGAAAGCAACGATTCTAACTGTGAGCTGACAGGACTGGCCTGTGGAGAGAGCTACAACATCACTGTGTTAGCAGAAGGACAGACCTGCAGCAGCACTGCAACCATGAGTGGACGCCTGAATACAGGTGAGCAAAACCACTGGGAACACCTCCTAGAATACAACCTAGCAATACCCTAACAAACACCCCACAACACATAACACCCTAACAACCACCTAAAAATGCTCTCCACCTTCCATAGCCTTTACTGTGGCAACATCCTTGCATCAACCCAGTACACCATAGGAACCCCATAATAGCATGTTGATTACCACTCAGAACACCTCCCTGATTGCATAGCAATGCCCTTGCAACAACCCACAATTGCTAGCACTGTTGTGGCAAATTTTGTACCACTATAATGTCTCTTGCACATCTATAATCAATTGCTTTCTCTTTGTTATGAACTCAGGTCCTTGTGCACCTCAGAATGTTGGAGTTCAGTACGACCTGTCTATTGGCCAGTTGTCGTGGGACAGAAGTGTAGGTGCTTCCATGTACACAGTACAGGCTGCCACTGATCTGGGATCAGTGTTGTCCTGCTCCACCAGTGACACCTACTGTGCCCTCTATAACATGTCATGCAGTCAGACATATGACATCACTGTGACAGCACACAACAACATCTGCCGAGGAACTGCTGTGTCTGCACCAACTACTCTAAACACAGGTGCATTTAATTTGCCATTATACCAATGATTTTAGTGCTTTCTGCACAGGCGTCCAATAACTGACTCTGTATGCTTCACCAGAACCCTGCCCGCCCCAGAATGTGCAAACCCATCTGAATTGTGCAAGTGGTGTAGGGACTGTGTCTTGGGAGGAGAGTTTTGGGGCAGTGGCATACGTGGCTTTCCTGGAGGGTCGCAATGGACACAGCCTGTCCTGCTCCACAACTAGCTCCAGCTGCAGTGTGACAGGGTTGATCTGTGGAACGATTTACAACACTCAAGTACGCGCCATTGGAGAAATTTATAACAGTACAGACAGTGAGACAGTTCTCTTCACATCAGGTTAGACATCTAAGAAACTACACCATTTAGGATCCATTTACATTCTTTGGCATAACATGTTTAAATAAAGGGAAATTGTGCCATCTACCGAGCTGTTCATCGCTGCTGTGTTTTTGTGTCCAGCCCCCTGTAAGCCAGTTTACAATTCAGTCACTGTTGACGTGAACTGTGAGAATGCCACTGCATTGTTCAGCTGGGCTTGGAGTGGTGGAGCGGCATCTTATGAACTCCGTGCTATCAGTAATAATGGCTACATTGCCTCCTGTATCTCTCAAGAGAATTTCTGTAATATCAGCGAACTGGCCTGCGGACAGTCTTATACGGTCATGCTCACAGCAAGCAATAATGAATGTCAAATTACCCAGGAAACAGGAGTGACCTTCCAAACACGTGAGTCACAATGTTTTTATTTGCAAAAGGGACAGAACACTTGCAGTGTAGCTGTAGAGAGTGAATACAGCTGACAACTTGAATACCAAATTTAACTAATTTGTCATTTGACTTCTAGGCCCCTGTGCTCCCTTGTATGTGAACGTGGACCTTCAGTGCAAGCCAAGCACAGCCATAGTGACTTGGGAACAAAGGGACGATGTGCTATACTACCTTGTTAGTGCCACCCTCAGCACAGGAGAAGCAGATACATTTTGTAACTCTACAACTGATAGCTGTAAAATGAGTGGGTTACAGTGTGGAGTGGAGTATGCCTTCACCGTCACTGCCTACAGTAGCCACTGCCATAGTGACGTCAGCAGCACAGTTCACATTACAACAGGTAGATGATGCTATCCTTCAAATTTAATTTTGAGATATATATATATTAGGTGTATCCCCGACTAAGGATTTTCATAGTCAAATTGGAATTGTTGAAGCTTGCCAATAGTCGACTGATAGTCATTACTAAGATGTACAAAATACATTTCCAAGAGTCAAGTCAGACATTCGACAAAAAATCCAGTCTTTAACTCTGCCTGTGTCAGTTTGAGTCTAATCTCGCGTAGCCAGACCTTCAGACTGATGGCTGAAGGTGTGGAATCTATGGCAGGTTTTATTGGCCAAGGCCCGCCCATGAGGTCGTTTGACCGACATGTCAAACAACCAATCACAGTTTGTTTCGTTCAGTGTCACGTTTCGGGGCGTGGAAATGTCGCCACAATAACAGACCAGTGTAAAACTCTCGGACGTATTTTAAAGATTCTATGCCGCAAACTTTAAATATTCCACATACTTTTGAAAATTAGCGTTTATTTGATCCCGATAAGCGTTTGTCGTCATAGTTGTAAACACGAAGGCTTTCTTCTTTCATGAGGGGGTTTGGCGCCACGGCATCTTTGTTTCCAGGCGGAACGTTAAAGACCGAGACACACACATTTCCCGGAAATCCTGTATAATTCAACCAATTCGACGACGACTTTGAAACTCCTGAAGTGTTTCCACTTTTGTGTGCCATATGCATCAGACGTTTAGCCAACAGTCCGTGGGCGTGACGTCTGAGGCTGAGACTAGTTTGAGTCCCCTTAAAGTTTTAAATCCCTGCCGCCAAGATGCTCCTCTGTCAGTCACAGATTATGGAATGTGAAACTTAAATCTATAGGGGTGGTTGGATTTATACACATATTAAAATATTTATTTATAGCTTCTTTCTTTTCAGATTCTTATTTACAGCATTATCATAATAGGCTGTATATTAACTTACTGGGAGAAAACTGGCAGTTCTATGTGAAATCAGACATTTGAGCACCCCTATATAGCCAAAATGGCATGATCCTCGTTTAGTAACACCTCTGCGAATATTCAACTTTGAGATTGGTAGTCGAATCAGGCTCTTCCTATCGAAGCATCGAATCTTTGACTATTCGGGGTCACCCCTACTATATAAACTACAGGGGTATCCAACCCTGCTTCTGAGGCCTATTTCACAAAGTTGGTTTTAGTGGCTACCCAGGTAAGTTTGAGTTTAGTTTGAGAAAACTCCTGTTTTGCTGGGTTCAAAAAGATGGGTTGATCTTCAGCAGTGTGCATCACCATGGTAAATTTCGCTACAAGGCTAACCTTCTCTGAAGCAGGTTTTACTTTGCTGCACCCACCCCAGACTATGAGACTATGATTTCTTTGGTTTTATTAACTCTTAAATCTGAAACTCAAGAGTTTGTTCAATCAAGTTGGTTAACAGGCCACTGGAGGGTTACCATCCTGCAATGTTCAGATCCAACCCTAAGCAAACCTACCTGATTGAGATAATTAAGGCATTCAGGATTACTTGAGAAAACAAGCAGGTGTGTTGGAACTGAAGTCTGCAGGAAGGTAGCCCTCCAGGAGCAGGTCTGGCTACCACTGATACAGAAGAATCCAACGTCTCTGATTGATGAATAATCTCACACTACAGCCTAGCATACTAAAAAGCTGAAACTTGTCATGTTTATCTTTTAACGAGCATGCAACCAAAAATGCCAGATTGTAGACTCCACATAGTCACACACACACCAGATGATAAATTTCAAACTTGCTTGAAAAAAAAAGATTAAGGTGCAGTGTAAAGGTGCATATCTATTGACAGAAATACAATATAATATACACAACTATGATTTCAGAGGTGTATAAAGACCTTACATAATGAACTGTTATGTTTTTATTACCTTAGGATGAGCAATATCTATCTAAATACACCAAGGGCCTTCTTACACCGAAGTTGCTATTCTGCACCTCCATGTTTCTACAGTAGCCCTAAATGGACAAACTGCTCTACAGAGCGTGTTTCATCACTATTTTGTTCTTGCGAGTAAAACACTTACACGATGATGAACAAGTAACAATAATATTCACAATAACATATCGATTTACTGAATAATTAAGTAACTATAATTCCGTAATTTAATTGGTAAATAACCCTCATTGCTTGACTGGCTACTCTCTGCTGTCTCAGACAACGACAACTTTGTCCTGTGTCGGTAGCTTCCCCATGTGAAATTCTCAACCTCACTGCAAGCTGCTGCTAAAATTTACACTGCACCTTTAAAGGGACATAACACACACAGTTTCTGCCAAACTCATGCTAATCTTGAGTACCTATATAGTAGTATTGCATCCTTAATATCTCCAAAGAGTCTTTAGTTTTATCAGACATATAAAAGACAGATACAGCTTTACGCTTCTCTCTGAAAACAGTCGAGATCTTTGAGGCATGGGCATGGTCATGGGCGGAGCTAAGGAGTCACGATTACGTGAAGCTTTTGCGTAGCGATCATCTGCAAGCTGTGGCATCAACATAAATAAAACAGGAACAAAAACTAGTCGCCAAAATGCAGAGAACAAACAAACAAAAAATGTTGCTGCCCTGGAGAAACAAACTGCATCCACTCTTCCCTTAACGCTGGGTACTTTCAGAAGCTGAAGAAGGTTATCTTTCCCCTCACAACCAAAAACACACTTCTTTGGTGACATTGTTGATTTCATGGTCTAAAAACAAAACGACAAATCCTTTTCAAGCAAGTCCTGTGCAGCGCTGCAGAAGACTTCCGTATCCTGAATGAAGTACATTCGCTCTGGTTGATGTGTGCATGCGCTCTTCCGGGAGAAGTGCCCATTCAAGGATTTCCGCCCTTCGTGACGTCATACAGGGCCATACTCGTAAAAAACTTTCCGAGACTTATATGAACCCTTAAGGACTGTATTTGGCACAGAAACTCAGTCATTTGTCCAACTCCTTTTTTTCAAACTTTGGCCATGTTTAGCATGAGAATCCAACTCTTTAACAGTGTAAATAAGTCAGAATGCATGAAACAGCATTAGACCATGCCTTTAATGTTCACTAGACTTTAACATCACAATGAAACTTCTGCCGTATCTGTTTCTTCAGAACCTTGTCAGCCAACTCAACCGACAGTTTCAGGATCATGTGATAACAACACGGTTGTCTTAAACTGGAGTCACAGCAGAGGTGCATCAAGTTACACAGTGCACATAACAAGCAACCTAGGATATGGCAACTCCTTCCAGACATCTGAATCTAAACTAACAGTGGAGCTTCTTTGTGGACAGACCTACACCTTCACAACACTGGGGGAAAATGGTGTCTGTGACAGCATACCAAGCACTCCCGCACATTTTACCACTGGTAAGACCCAACACTTATAATGGTTGTAGTGAAAGGCCAAACTCACAAATGACTAAACTGTTAAAGAAAAGACTTTCTGACATTTATACTACATTTGTATCAATAACTGCTTTTTTTCTATAGCCCCATGTGTGCCATACCACACTGAGACCTATGCAGAGTGTGAGAATAATCTTGGAGCTGTCAGCTGGGCTGGCAGTGACGGCGCAGATATTTACACCGCCATTGCCATAGGACAGGATAACCACACGCATGTCTGCATAACAAATACAACTTACTGTGTCTGGGAGGAACTGCACTGTGGAGAAATTTACTTTGTCCAAGTCATTGCCAATGCCCAAATCTGCAACAGTGGGCCCAGTGATGGCACAGTCATCCACATGGGTGAGTGCCTAAGAAAAATTAAGGAGGAATTCTATGTAAGACAACAATAACTGAAACTACTTTGCAGTTCTATAGCTGTAAAGTGACTGTATGCTTACAAAAATGTTTTCGGTAATCTAATGAGATTTTCTGTATTTTGTACAGCTCCATGCGTCCCTCAAAACCTGGTGTCCTCTTTCCACTGTGACATGAGAGTGGGTTCCCTCACCTGGGAAGCAATTGAAAATGCTCAGATGTACCTGGTGTCTGCAGAATCTGATAGCGGTCACCGGGTGGAACTCTCAACCAATACAACAAGTGCACAATTCTCTGAGTTCAAGTGTGGTCAGTCATACTATCTGACTGTGCAAGCTGTGGGAAATGTATGTCGGAGCCACCCCAGTAATGCTTCAGTACTGCAGACAGGTTAGGACCCTCTCTCACACACCCAAAGACATTGTGTCAAAAGAAGTACATAACTTTTTTGCTTTTGAAAGGACAGCACAGGCTTGGCACAACGCTGTCCCACTTGCTGACTACGGATTATGCCACTCTGTCTTCCTGCAGAGCCCTGCACTCCCACATCTGTCTTTGGCTTTACGGACTGCATCTCCAACATTGCTACTGTATCCTGGAAGCCAGCTGAAGGTGCAGAATACTACACAGCGACAGTGCACAGCCCAAATGGGCCTTTGGGAACATGCATGTCCTGGTCATCAAGCTGTGGCATGCCCAAACTGTCCTGCGGTGAAACATACAATATTAGTGTGATTGCCTCCAGTCGCAAATGTAACTCCACACCCAGTGCGCTGAGTGCTCTTAACACAGGTAATGCAAGCAAACAAACAACAACATAAATAAGACACAAATACACAAGTATAATACACTAAAGCACTTAAAGCCTGGAACACACCAAGCCGACTGTCGGCCGTCTGGCGGTTTTTGTTTGTCGGCCGACTAAGTTTTCTCGGTATGTTCCGCACCATCGGCTGAAGTTGGTCCTCGTCTGCATTTTTTCGGCCGATTCAAAACGAATCGGCGTTGGAGCTCGTCGGTCAGTCGGGCCATCTGATCATTCTGATTGGCTGTTCAGCTGGCGAACCAGTGCACGAGAAAGGTGCAGAACTGGATAATGTTGCTATGGTTTGACCCCAGGATCAAATTTTCCATAGTTCCAGTCTCTGCGTTGCATTCACAAAGAAGGTTCTCCAGGAATTTTCAGCAATCAAATCCCACCGTGAATGTAGCTTAATTAGCCTTAACATAGATAATCTAATTGAAGTCTGGACTCTAATCAGCCTTAGGCATTATGCTCTATTTCCAGTGATTCCCAACCACATTACTGGAGCCCCCACCATTGCACATTTTGCATCTCTCTTTTGTCTGATACTCCCATTTCAGTCTTTGGACTCTCTACTAATGGACTGGTGAGTTGAATCAGGTCTGTTTGATTAAGGAAACATCCAAAATGTGCACTGTTGGGGGTACTCCAGGAACATGGTTAAGAACCACTGCATAGCACACAGACAAATTCAAAGAAGCTTACACTTTTCCGTTAGTCTGTAAAGTTATGCCATCAACGTACCGGGATTTTTTTTTTTTTTCATTTGCTCCTGGCTTTGGAGAATTAAGCTGACTCTTTCTCTCTCTTTCTCTTTTGCAGTGCCCTGTGTTCCTACAGGTGTGTCTGTGGTGCTGGACTGTGCCACTGCTGAGGCACATGTGTCTTGGAATGCAAGCATGGGGGCACTGTACTACACTGCTTATGCCTGGAGCAGTGCATTCAATTTCATGTCCTGTGAGAGCTCTGGGCCTGTTACACATTGTACTCTTAAAGATCTCATCTGTGGAGATAATTATACTATTCAAGTGATTGCTGTTGGAGATGAATGCTCCAGTTTGCCCAGTCAGGCAGAACACTTCCGCACAGGTATAGTTGTGTTTTTCTAGTTTTTCTATTGTTGTTCTAGATGAAAGAAATCTGTTCTATCTTTTGATTTTTGTATATTATTTACTTTAATAATTATTATTTAATTATTGTTACATTATTTACTTTAATTTTTGTTGTATATGGTACTTTGCATAACATGTATATTTATGTTTCCTGTAGTTCCCTGTGCCCCGGAGGTTACTGCTACACTGGACTGCTACACTGACTCTGTGCTGCTGCAGTGGACTCCCACTGATGGGTCTATTTCCTACACTGCTAATGCCAGGACACCACAGGGGCTCGTCTCCACCTGCTCCAGCAACTCCACTAACTGTGAACTGAGGGGACTAGCCTGTGGACAAACATACAATGTTAATATGATATCATATGATGGACATTGTCACAGCATGCCTGGCACAGCCCTGGCAGTGGCATCGGGTAAGAAGGATAAAATTCATTAAAATGCAGCACCTACATGTAGCGATGTAGTAACTGTGACATTTTTAACGATCAGAAATGTCCATATGATCAACTACTGATGCAGTCTGTAAAGCCATGTGATCTGTCACTCATAAAATTGACCACAGACATGAAACAAAAGAATACTCAAGTATCATTAGCAAATTTTGACATGGCTAAGCGATTTACTGCAGAGCAAATTCATAATTACATATTAGCATCATTTAATGGCAGATCTGATGACAAAGCTGTCAGTGAACAAAATACTTTTAATTTTACAAATACTATTTTGAAGATGATGAAAACAAAAATGTTTGAAAATGCATCAGAAGGTTCAGATCCCCAATATGAGCCAGATGCTGAATGTACCTGGATGTAAGCAATGATGGTGCTAAATGCATTAAAATAATTTGCAAAGCATTCAATGGTTTAAAAAAAAAAATCCTGAGAATGACCTTTAACCTTTTCAAAACTGTATGCTAATACAAATAATTTTTTTTTTTTTTTACTGATATCTTTTTTGCTTATCTCTCTCCGACATTTTGCTCTCTCTCTCTCATATGAACAGTGCCCTGTCCACCTGAGAATGTGGAGTCAAATTTGCTCTGTTCTTCAAACTCTGCCCATGTGCAGTGGAATCTTGGTGCAGGGGCTGAATCATATGAGGTGCATGCCATTAGCACAGACAGTCAGATGACAGGATGTGACAGCACAAATACTTCCTGTGTTATGCCTAACCTTGTATGCGGTTCCATTTACAACATCAGTGTGCTTGCCATTGGCCATCAGTGTAATGTGTCAAGGAGTGAGATCACAACACTGCATTCAGGTTGGTGACCCCTAATAAAACACAATACAATGCAGCTGAAATGTATCCTTATGACAGTGAGTGCTAGCATCTCCCACCACAACTTCAGAATGACCCAAATATCAATTCCCATTTTGTCCCCAGTGCCATGTGTTCCCAACCACATTCAGGCAAACCTGAGCTGTGGATCTGGTGTGGTTGATGTGTCCTGGCAGCCTAGCAAAGGAGCTTTCTCTTATACTGCTGTTGCTCAGGGTAGCGGGGGTTTTGCGTCTTCATGCAACAGCAGTAGCACTACATGTGAGTTTAATAATCTACTGTGTGGACTCACATACAGCATCAGCGTGACTGCCTCTGACCATGTGTGTACAAGCGCACCGAGTCATAGCGTACAGCTGGACACAGGTAGGATGACTGTACACACATAATTCATAGATATTTACTTGAATACCCATTGAGAGGAACTAAATTTTGCCTGTCCATTCCTTTTTCGTCCCAGTTCCGTGTAAGCCACATGGAATCATTGCTCAAATGGAGTGTGCTAGCCACACAGGGGTAGTGTCTTGGGAACAAGGAGAGCGTGTTGCCTCCTACCTGGTCCAAGCATCTGGTCCAGATGGGCACCAAGTATATTGTAGCAGCCCCACCACCAGCTGCAGATTAGCCAGCTTGCATTGTGGCCAAGCCTACAACCTCACACTCACCGCCCAGGACAGCCACTGTAACAGCCAAAATGCCTTTTCACAATTACAGTCAGGTAAGGACATTTTCCATATTACACCACTTCTTCAGCAACATGGAATGCAAAATATGGTAGCATATTTGGCACTGCTGTACAGCAACAGCACTGTGTATAGACCATAGTTTTTCTGATGTAATCAGCTCATAAAATCCATCTTTGATGACAAATCCTTTGAAGTTTGAAACGTTTGAAAAACTTTGAATGAAAGTCTTCACTATGCCCATGGACATTAACGCCTCATATTCCACCACTTCCTCAGTTCCATGTGCACCTACCAGAGTGCAGGCTTCTCTTGTTTGCCTGTCTAACTCTGCGGCTGTGAAATGGCAAAGTGCCAATGGGGCGTTGTCCTACCAGGCTGAGGGTATCACTGTAGATGGCACTCATAGGGTCTACTGCAATAGCAGCATGACACACTGTAACCTAGAGCATCTGCTCTGTGGCAAGACTTATAATGTGTCCGTGCTGTCTGTGGACCACACATGCAGCAGCGAAGAAAGTTTGTTCACACAAGTTCGTACTGGTGAGTGGCACACTCAGACTGTTAAAATGCACATTTGAGTATAAAGATGATGTGATTTTTTTTTTTTTTTTTGCTGAAATACTTTTTTGTACCCCATTCTCAGAGTTGGTTCTTCAGTAAGCCATTTGTAATTTGTTTATTTTTTTTAAGGGTGTCCAAACTTGCTCCTGAAGGGCCAATATCATGCAAAGTTTAGCTCCAACACACTTGCCTGGAGGCTTCTAGTGATTCTGAAAACCATGGTTACTTTGGTTCAAGTGTGTTTAGTTAATTTTGGAGATAAACTCTGCAGGACATTGGCCCTCTAGGAACAGTTAACATTGTGGAATTTTCAAAGAAGCCACTTCAGAACACTTTAGCACCACATAACAACATGGTTACAACAACCACTTAGAACACCAGTTACAAACCTGATTCCAAAAAAGTTGGGACACTGTACAAATTGTGAATAAAAAAGGAATGCAATAATTTACAAATCTCATAAACTTATATTTTATT
>JAFVLL020014738.1:20521-36693 GCA_021397915.2 Tor tambroides | reverse complement strand
TGGTGTTTCTCTCTAGGTTTAGTAATCCCACCTGATACAACATTGGTGTTTGATGTGCTTTTGCTGGATTTGTGGAATAAAGAAGACAAGGTTCAAATTCGTACGCTTCACAAACAGCAGATCTGCAAAAGGACAGTGATGCCCAGTGACTTTGTCCGTTATCATTACAATGGATCTTTGTTAGTGGGGAACCTATTTGATTCCAGGTAGGCCAAAATATGAACAAAACTGACTTTTTGGGAAATAAAGTCTTCTTTTTTAATTTTATGCGCTGTTAAAATTAAGGGAACACTTAATTAATAAATTGGATCTTGGTGAATGAAAGATACAAGTTGGAAAACGTACTCGGTTACTAACGTAACCTCGGTTCCCTGAGATACAGAAAGAGTACTGCGTCTGCTTAAGACGCTATGGGGAAAACTCCTTTTTCTCTGGTGACTGAAGCCTTTCAATAATGGTGTGTAACTGCACGGCCATTGGTTCGTGCAGTGAAATAAAAAACGAACCAATGGCTAGTCAGCGGAGCTGCGACAAAGCCCGCCAGAGTGCGGCAGAAGGGGCAGGGTCATCTGGCTATATAAGCGGGCATTCTGCCGTAGGATCTCAGGTTATTTCGACTGAAGTGACGACTGAGTCGTGCAGCTACATAGCACGGCAAAGTACGCAGTACTCGTTCCGTATCTCAGGGAACCGAGGTTACGGTAGTAACCAAGTACGTTCCCTATCGATACTTTACTTGTACTGCGTCTGCTTAAGATGCTATGGGGAACCAGTACAATCCCGCCGTGCTATGCTGGAGGAACGACTAATACTGAACTTGCCTTAGGCACCCAAGGGGGCCCAGAGGGACAAAGTATTTTGCAGGGAAGCCCCGCAGGAGGCAATAGGGCCAAACTCACATAGGTCAGCCCAACCATGAATAAGCGTCCCAAGATAATTTAGCACAGCCTCTGAACTCAGTGAGGGCCAAGAGCGTACATGAAGGCGGCAAACGCCAAGCACTGGTTTTGTCATATGACAGAGTGCCCTGTTTATGCAGAAAGGACCCAAGTCTGTAAGGCCGGGATGTCCAGATTATAAAACCTGGCAAATATGGACAGCGAGGCCCAGCCAGCCGCCGCACAAATCTCTGCAATGGACACACCGTTAGACCAGGCCCAGGAAGAGGCAATGCCTCTAGTTCAGTGGGCTCTTACTCCCATGGGTCATTGAAGGCCCAAAGAAGAGTACGCTAGCATAATAGCGTCAATTATCCATTTGAAAAGTCTCTGCTTCGTGACCGGAGAACCCTTGGTGCGGCCACCGAAGCATACAAATAGCTGATCCGACTGCCTGAACGGGGCAGAACGCTCAGTATAGACTCTCAACGCCCTGACGGGGCAGAGTAAATTCAACTCCTGGTCTTGCTCCGAAGGAGGAAGCGCCGATAGGGTTATAACCTGTGCTCTGAATGGAGTAGAGAGCATCTTAGGTATGTAACCATGCCTTGGTTTCAGGACAACTTTAGGGTCATTGAGCCCGAACTCGAGGCAGGCAGGGCTCACAGATAGCACCTGCAGATCTCCCATATGCTTTACCGATGCTAACGCTAGTAGCAGAGCGGTCTTAAGCGCCAGGGGGCAAAGGTCAATGGACTGTAGCGGCTCAAAGGGAGGGCTCTTCAGAGCCCTCAACACCGTCGGCAGATACCATGTAGGGACTGTGACAGGGCGAGGTGGGTTGAGCCTCCTAGACCCCTTCAGAAAATGAACAACTAACTTGTTCTTGCCCTGCCAGCTATAGGAGCATGAGAGGCTGCTGTGGCTGCTACATAGACCTTGAGCGTGGAAGTGGAATGACCCTTATCCAACAGCTCCTGCAGGAAGGACAATATCAGAGATATGTCACAGGAAAATGGGTCTGCGCCATGGGCTGTACACCAGGTGGAGAAGACAGACCATTTAAGGGCATAGAGGCTTCTTGTAGACGGTGCTCTAGCCTGAGAGACTGTGTTTAGCACGTTCTTCTGGGAGGTCCACAAGCTCCCATCGAGAGGCCAAAGGTGCAGAACCCACAGCTCGGGCTGGGGATGCCATGTCGTTCTATTTGCCTGAGAGAGGAGGTCTAGTCTCAGGGGAATGGGCCACGGGGCTGCTGAGAGCAGCCAGTAAAGCTCTGCAAACCAGTGCTGATTCCTCTAGAGCGGGGCCACCAACAGAACCTTGTGTCTCTGTTCCCTGACTCGCCTGATTACCTGTGGGATCAGAGTGATCGGGGGAAAAGCATAAAGGAGGAGGTTGGGCCAGTTGTGGGCCAACGCGTCCCTGTCCTTTGAAAAGTAAGTTGGGCAATGAGAGTTGTTTTCTAAGGCAAAGAGGTCAACCTCTGCCTTGCCGAAGATCTCTCAGATATTCTGAACTGTTTGAGGGTCGAGCGTCCACTCTTTCGAGGGGATGTTGCTCCGAGACAGCATGTCTGCTCCTTGGTTCAGCCTGCCCGGTACATGCTCTGCTCTCAGCGAGCGCAAGTTGAGCTGAGCCCATTCCAAGAGGCACTACACCAGAGTGAAGAGGCGCTTCGAGGAGAGACCGCCCGGGTGATTTATATAGGACACCACCGTCATGCTGTCCGAACGGACTAAAATGTGGTGTCCCCTTAGGTCTGGCAGAAAGGTGAGAAGGCCCAGACACACTGCCAGCATTTCCAGGTAGTTGATGTGGAGGCGACCTTCCTCTTTCAACCAGTGGCCGAAAGCTGGTTTGCCGTCGCACAGTGCTCCCCAACCAGTGTTGGAAGCGTCTGTCGAGACCACCTTCCTGCTGCAGACCATTCCCAGGGGCACACCCCATTACATCCACTGAGGACCTTTCCAAGGGGCCAGGGCTGTTACACAGGCCTGGTCCACCTTGACACGAAGGCGTCCGAGACGCCAGGCGTGGGACGGAACTCGTGGTTTCAGCCAGTACTGAAGGGGCCGCATGCGAAGCAGGCCCAACTGAAGTACCGGGGACACAGAGGCCATGAGGCCCAGCATCCTCTGAAAAGCCTTGAGAGGGCAAGAGGCTCCAACTTTGAATGAGGCCACGAGCTGCTGAATGGCCAGCGCACGTTCTGGCGTGGCTATCGCCCTCATTTGGGCTGAGTCTAAAACTGTTCCCAGGAACGATATCCATTGGCTGGGGGACAGCGCGCTCTTGGCAAAATTGACCCTGAGTCCCAGGCATTCTAGGTGGCTGAGGAGGAGGGATCTGTGAGATAGTAGCTCGTCCTCCGACTGGGCCAGACTGAGCCAGTTGTCGAGGTAATACAGAATGTGGATTCCCGTCTGTCTCAGCGGGGAAGGAGCCACATCCATGGACTTTGTAAAAGTGTGAGGAGCTAGGGACAGTCCAAAGGGAAGGACTGTGTACTGATAAGCCACTCCCTCGAAGGCGAATCTCAAGAATCATCTGTGACGAGGGGCTATCTGGATGTGAAAGTATGCGTCTTTCAGGTCCAGTGAAAAGAACCAGTCCCCTGGGCATACTTGCGAGAGGATCTGTTTCAATGTAATCATCCTGAACGGCCATCTCATGAGGGTGCGATTCAGCTGCCCGAGATCGAGGATGGGCCTTAGGCCTCCATCCTTCTTGGGGGCGAGGAAGTAACAGCTGTAGAACCCTGACTCTCTCTCGGCTGGGGGAACTGGTTCTATGGCCCCTTTCACCAGCAAATTCATCACCTCGGCATGTAGGACATGTGTGTCCTTGTTCCGAACTGAGGTGGAGACCATGCCGCTGACTCGCGGGGGTCTTCGAGCGAATTGGAGCGTATAACCTCGTTTTATTATCCCCATAACCCAGTCTGACACTCCGGGGATGGCCTGCCAGGCCTCGGCCCGCGTGGCAAGGGGCTGGATTGGTTTGAGAGGTGGGCCGCCCAGTGGGGACTTGACATTCGTAATGAGTGGAAGAGGAATTTTGGGGAAGGAAGGAAATGCTTGTGTTTTATTTTCATCCAAATGCCAGATAAAAAAATGTAATGATGAATATTTATTTTGCCTGTAATTCTTCTAAATCATAGCCATCTTCGAAACTCAACATATGACACATATGTGGAGCAGGGCAGTCTGATCAAAGGCATGGAGGAAGGCCTTCTGGGCATGTGTGTCGGGGAGAGGAGATCAATTATTATACCACCATTCCTGGCTTATGATGACAAAGGATATGGTATAATTATGTCTTGCTTTCATGATTTATATGACATATATTGATTGATATTTACTAATTTATTATACATACCTTATTATACATTTATTTTATAGTGTAAATTATTATTTTTATTACAGCTGTAAAACTCATAATGCATATTAAAGTGTAAACCATAGAAAAGTAATGTGCGACCATATTTTTCAGTAAATGTGATCTGATTGAAGTATAATCTAAAGGAACTTTATCCTTAGGTACAAAGGTCCCTCCATATGCAACTCTAATTTTTGATGTGTTACTGGTGGATGTGTTTAACGTGAAGGATGATGTGAATGTGGAGGTTCAAAAGATCCCACAGCCATGCAGGAGAAGGTCAGTGGTGGGAGATTTCATACGTTACCATTATAACGGAACCTTTCAAGACGGCACTGTCTTCGATTCCAGGTCAGTCTATCATCTGGAAAAGAGAAAATTTCATATAACAAGGTGTATTGCAAATGTCTGTGTTGAAGTGCTGCCAAAATGCAGATCATTTCTATTTCACAAGACTGTTGACACATATCAAACTTTGTAGTTTTTGAGGCACAAGGTTTTTACATTACTAATAAATTTTTTTAAACATCCCCAGTTATTCTCGAAACAGCACTTACAACACGTTTATTGGCATGGGCTATGTGATTGCTGGCATTGACAAAGCCCTGCAGGGGGTATGTGTGGGTGAGTGGAGACGAGTTACTGTGCCACCTCATCTGGCCTATGGAGAGAATGGATCAGGTGACTATTAGAAGGAAATTAGAAGAGAAGAATAAGAAAAAAACAACAGAACCTTTTACTTTACATAATGCAACATAAGCATGGTGAAATGTTATAGGATGCATTCTTATGTTTAGTTTCAATAACTCTTTCAATTATCTGATATAAAATCTCAAAACGTATCATTGTAGGCATATAGATATTTTACATGCTACATGCAATAGTTTACTGTGTTTAATCTATTTAACATTATAGATGACTGAATTTGATGAGATGGAGGAATGAGATGGATGTGACTGTATATTTTTCTCATTCTATTTTCTCAGGTGAGCTGATCCCAGGATCTGCCGTGCTCATCTTTAACCTGCATATCATTGACTTTCACAACCCTAAAGACCAAGTGGACATCAAAATGATTTACAAACCAGCTGACTGCAACCTGACAAGTGCTGCAAATGACATGATAATGTACCGCTACAACTGTTCGCTGCTGGATGGCACACAACTCTACTCTTCGTAAGTGCTCTCCATTCCCACCATGTGGTTATTTATTAATTTAACAAGGTGACTATTGATGGTCGAGCATGGTCTAACTGAGGTTCACAAATCAGTATGACATCTTTTGGTATAAGCAGGATTATCGATGGATAGATGTGTGCAGTACACACTTCAATCAAATAAAAACTGCAATAAAATTGTAGGGGCGCACCAGGATCGCAACTGGGAACCACTGCACTAGACCAATTTATTTTCACATTCCTTCAAGGAATTATGTATTTTGTACCAGATATTTCAAATGTATATGTAATATTTAGCTCAATGTATAATACAATATACAATTAATAATATACAAATAGTAATGTACAATATTTAACTAATAAACATTTGTTTACAATGACTTGTAATTTGAATGTGTTTCCTGTTTTTCAGTTTTATTGTATTTACTGTTTTGTACATTTATTGATATTATTCAAAGCATTATTAATATATCATCTGCAGAGATGACTACCCCGAACCCCCACGTGTCACGTTAGGTCAAGGGAAGTTGATCACCGGACTGGATGAAGGTTTGCAGGGCATGTGTGTGTTAGAGAGGAGAGAGATCACTGTGCCGCCCCACCTCGCACACGGCACCAATGGAGGTCAGTTACCACACTATCAAACTAAACTTCAAAAACTTTTTAGAAAGTCAGTTCAGTTTGTGCAGTGGTGTTGCAAAATCATTGCACTATTCCAAAACCTAGTCTCCTCACTAGGTTTCCTGTTGGCTGTTCCAAAAGTTTTGCAGAAAAAGTATGCTTTCATTATCGCTCTGAAAAAGATATTTTGCTGAAATCAGAGGAGGCATCACATTTATATCTTAAACTTAGAATTTTAATCCCAGAATGCATTGCGATGAGCTCAGTGCAATGAGACAAATGTTGAGAGAAATATTGACTATATTTACATGTATATCAAATTCCACTTAAGATGTATATTTGGTTTACAGCAATGCATTATATTATTCTTGTGTACATGGATGTTGTATGCTCCGACTGAGCCTGGTTTCTCCCAAGGTTTTTTTCTCCATTCTGTCACAGAGGGAGTTTTGGTTCCTTGCCGCTGTCGCCTCTGGCTTGCTCAGTTGGGGACACTTAATTTCTAGCGATTATGGTCAATTTGATTTCACAGATACTAATTAAACTAAACAGCTAGACAATGACATCTCTGAATTCAATAATGAAATGCCTTTAACTGAAAATTGAATGTTTAATCTTATCATTATACATTACTGACACTCTATCCTCCAATTTGATACTGTTAAGTGCTTTGACACAATCTGTATTGTTAAAAGTGCTATATAAATAAAGGTGACTTGACTTGACTCCTTTAAGTAATGTTTTTCCTCTACATTTAGGCAGTTTGAGAAGGATTTATGGTATTTTTAAAATGTATATAAATAAATTCTTCTACTTTTATTATTATTATTATTATTATTATTATTATTATTTAAAATAGTTTTAATAAATTTAAATAAAATAAATTAATAAATTTTTATGTGAAATTTACTTTAAAAAAGACCCACATTTCTAACTTTAATTCATGGAGATAGCATGGCCAGTGTGCCATGGTTTATTGAAAACTTGCTGTTATCTACTTGAAAACAAATACATTTAAAATTAAAATTATTCAACTACAGCCACAAGATGGTTGTAGAGCATAACTCGATGGCTCATTCACCATTTCCACATAGATATGCATGGTTTTTTTTTATTTAGATTTTTGTGAAGACATTATGAAATCATCATTTTAACAATAAAAAATACTCTGTCAAAGTTTTTTTTTTTTTTCTTTTTTTTTCTTTTTGCAGTTATGGCACATTATTACAGTCAAACCTGAACTTGGTATTTTATGTGTGTATATGTGTGTGTGTTTTGCATTTGTTCTCTATCGTGGGTGTGTTGTGGTGTCCCTCCATCATTTCTGTGTATTTAACACACAAGCAGATATCACTCCAATTTTTTTTTTTTTTTTGGTCTGTGGAGCACTGGTGAAGCTACATGGGGGCCCACCCAGTGAGAAGTTGGTAATGTTCTGAATGGATGTAATTTATTAAACAAGAACAATAATACACATCTTTACACACTATAACTTTAGATATTCAGTTTGAAAGTGATTAAAGGTTTCATGGTCAGCTGCAGGGAGTTTCTTAGTTTAATCTTTTCCTATAGGTGCATACCATGTTTGTCAAAAGGATGATTCGTCAGTTTCTGTTAATCCCACCCACGATGTTATCTTTATGACGTAAGGACATAATAGTAAGATGCGTGCATTTGTGGAGTTGAATTTGAAAATAGTGAAACAAACATCAATCAGTTAATTCTTTAAAAATTAAAATTGGATATCCGAACTGAAACAAAGTCTTCTTAGCAATGAATCCAGACCGTCTACAAATGAAACTAGACCACATATGGGTGATAGATTTATAGATCTGAAACTGCTGAGGCAAGCATGCTTAAAACTTCATATTAGCATAAGTACAGTGTTTGATCAGCTAAACAGATGTGTTTTTGTTAGAAAAATAAAAGTGGAAACACATAACTTGTGCTAGATACTGTTCTCCACAACAAACTGCATAAAACATGCCCTCAATTACTCTACTTTGAGTGCGAACTGATAGAGACACTTGATCATGGGATCATCTGCATGTTTAACCTGAAGCCCCATTCTCTCAGAATGAGGTAACGCTTTAGAATTAACTTTCTTTAGGTAGCATTAGCATTAATTTGACATTTAAAGAGGTCATGAATTGGCCTTTTTAATAATGTTTTTTATAATGTTCCCTGAGGTCCACTTAAATAAATGATCAGTTTCTACCCTGTTTTTGACCCTCTGGTTAAAGGGGCATCTCTCATTTAAGACTTCAGTGTAAATGGTCACTTCTATGATTGGGTAACATCTATTTCATATGTCGGAAATGCTGGTTCGATTCCTGCTCGGAGCGAGTGAGGGGAGTAGAACCAGAGGTGTTACACAAGAGCCATAAATAAGGAGATAGACTAGCCTTTAATACCTATTATAAAATGGAACAATCTCCCCTTTATTTACTCTTGAAAGCAAATAAAATATGTTGGAGACGTTGCCGCAGTTCTTCTGGATTTAGTCTGAGATCAGATCTCTGTGTGGGGCACTGGCTGTGCAAACAAAAATCTCACTGGATTATTGCAATTAATGGCAAAATGAATATTTGGAAATATAAAAAACTATTTTTTGTTGGCGAAACAGAGCAAAAACAGACCATATTATATCCAAAATGGAACTCATTCAATATTAACTTATAGGGCATTCTAACTGCATTCTAATAGGCTTCATCACGCAGTGAATACTTTTGGACTCTTTTTTTGTAAAGTGAGTGACATAATGTCACCTTGCCTATCGTTAAAACAACAATTACGATATTATAGTACACAATAAATATCGCACATCCCTAAGCATCAGGTTATATGGGTATGTGCTGTCTGTATGATAACTTAAATGCTTGCAGTCTAGCAAATCCCTTGTCTCATATCTTCTAAGCCAGGAATGGGCATCTCTGGTCCTGCAGAGTTTAGCTTGATCCCCAGTAAAACATGCCTGAAAAACCTAACCAGTGTCCAAAGGAATGTCTAAAAAAAAGTTGAAACAAGTGTGTTTGCTTAAGGAATAGGGATGGAGCAAATCTCTGCAGGACAATTGCCCTCCAGGACTGGCCCATCTCTGTTCTAAGTGCATTGTGCGATTAAGATCAAATTGGTGTTGTATTTTGGTGGGTCCTAGCACCACCAACTGGCAGTAGGAAGTGTGACACAAAAGATTTTGAAATTGCTGCCTTGAAATAGTTGACCTGCTTAAATGCATGTGCCCTCTGTGAATTGTGTGTCTAAAGCCACACCATGGCAGTGTTTATATATTTTACCAACCATATATTTTACCAACCACATCCACTGCTAAAACTCCTCTCTTCTCTTTCTGTCCCCTCACTGAGGCAGAAGTATCAAAACTTCTCCTCTCCAGCTATCCTACAACATGCCCACTAGACCCAATCTCCTCACACGTTCTCCAAGCAATCTCTCCTACACTCTCCAACACATCTCTCCTCACAGGCACTTTCCCCACTGCATTCAAGCTGGCTCAGGTAACCCCATTGCTCAAAAAACCTACTTCACTTATAGATAGCTATAGACCTGTCTCTCTCCTTCCATTCATAGTGAAAACACTCAAACGATTTGTCTTCTACCAGGTATTATTTCTTTCACAGAATAACCAACTGGACGCTAACCAGTCAGGTTTCAGGAGTGGTCATTCAACTGAGACTGTGCTGCTGTCAGTCACTGAAGCCTTGCAGATTCCATGAAAGCTGATTCCAAATCATCAGTTTTTATTCTGCTGGATCTATCGGCCGCTTTTGACACTGTGAATCATCAGATCCTCCTGTCCACCCTCTCATCTCTGGGCATCACAGGGATTCCACTTAGCTGGTTTGAATCGTATTTCACTTGTAGGTCTTTCAGGGTGGCCTGGGGAGGGGAGGCATCCAAAGCACGTCGACTGGTCACTGGGGTTCCCTGCCACTCCAACTCTACAGCATGATTTCACCATCCAGTTAGGTTCATTGATAATTACCCCATTAAGTTCGGTCAGAAATCTTGGTGTAATCTTTGATGACCAACTGACTTTCAAAGACCACAATGCAAAAACTCTTTGATCTTGCAGGTTTGCATTGCACAACATCAAAAAGATTAGGCCCTTCCTAACAGAGCATGCTGCACAACTTCTTGTCCAGGCCATTGTCATTTATAGGCTGGACTACTGCAATGCTCTTCTGGCTGGACTTCCATCATGCACAATCAAACCTCTACAAATGATTCAGAATACAGCGGCACGACTGGTCTTCAGCAAACCCAAAAGAGCCCATGTCACACCTCTCTTGCACTGGCTACCGGTTGAGGCTCGCATCAAGTTTAAGACATTGATGCTTGCATATAGAACAGCTACAGGCTCTGCACACTCCTACTTCCACTCACTCTTACAAATCTACACTCCCTCCAGAAGTCTAAGATCTACGCCTTGTGGTACCATCACAGAGAGGCACAAAATCGCTTTCCAGAACATTTTCATTCACAGTTCCTGGCTGGAGGAATGATCTTCCCCAGTCTAGCTTGTACTTATTTGAACAATGCCTGAAACTTGGTATTACAAGCACTTCCTGTGTCTATTTGCCTCTTTAAGATGAATCGCTTGATGTATTCCCCAATTGTAAGTCGCTTTGGATAAAAGCATCTGCTAAATGAATAAATGTAAATGTATGTATTTTAATTTGGATCCTGATAGACAACAGGGCTATTATTATAACAAATAAATAAGTCTGGAATCAGTGCAAAAACAGCTTCATATCATGTAACACTTAAATAATTTTAATGCTGAAAGTTGCGATTCAACCATAAGCATACGTAAATATACGTCTAGTGATAACACTGCTAACATATATAATGAAGTGCTTGAAGTGAGGAGGTTTTTAGCACTTTTTTTGCAATCAGTTTGCAATCAGAATTTTAAACTGGTAAACTCCTGGGAAGTTTACCAGTTTAAAATTCTGATTGCAAACTGATTGCAAAAAAAGTGCTTCTTTTTGCTTTTTAAAGTATTATATCATCTAGGTTTTGGTCTATTAGATGTCCCAGTTTTCCCTGATCTCCTCTGTCTGTCTCTCTCTCTCCATTCCTGCAGCATTGGGTGTACCCAGTAATGCAGTGTTGCTGTTTGAGCTGGAATTACTACAGCTGCAGAAGGGTGTTCCTGAGGGCTTTTTGTTCATCTGGCTGCAGGACAGTCCTGAGCCGTTGTTTCCTGCCATGGACATGAACCAAGACCAGGAGGTACCGCTGGAAGAGGTATGCTCTCTTCTGTCTGGCTTATTAATGTCAGAGAAGCTATTTCTGTCTTAGGCTGGCCGCACACTAGAAAATTTTCAAATCTCAAATGATTTTAAAACCACGGGAGACCACAGACATGAAGCCAGTTCAACTGATTTTTAGCCTTATAAACCTCTGAACGCACACACTCGCGAGGGAGACTCAGGGAGACTCGCGAGATCAAACGTGACTTGAGAAGGAAAACAAATGAATAACAATCAACGCTGTCAGCTGGCTCTCCTGTCACGCGTTCTGTTTAACAGTGAAAAACAATGTATAAAAAAGAATATGGGTGATGTTCTCTGCCTTCAAGGTATTTTTGTGGCTGCCAAGTTTCAGCTATAGAAGCACGCAACATCCAGTAGTTTGATATTTACAATTTGAGTTCGGGGATGCTCCGTCTCGATCGGGAGCAGTTAAATAACCATAATGACACCACACAATAGAGAATTTTTTGGACAAAAATTTGTTTGCGACAAGCCTCAAATCAGGCTTAAAATCGGCATTAAATTTGTCTAGTGTGCGGCCAGCCTTAGTATATGAAAGGATGGATTAAGAACTGAGTGGCCCTTAAGCTGGTAACCCATATAGGCCCCCACAAACAGTTATTGTTTTTATAAGTAAATAAAATAAATAAATAAAATGGATTAATTACAAAGCACCTGGTTTATATCAACATTCCAGAAAATTCACCACCCAGTCTATTTACAACCAAGTTTAAGGGTATTTGTATTCTTATTCTCATACCTTTTTTAATTAATTCCACTGTTACATTACTATTAAAAATATAAATCAATAAATAATTAAAAAAAACAAAAACATGGCTGAAACAATGTGAACAGATGGCTTTAACAAAAGCATATACCATTGATTAAAAACCTCTGAGCTTACAACAGGTCTTTAAAGGTTTTTAAGTTACCATTAAAAACTCAATTTCCGTATGGATAAATGGAGTTTTTACTTCCAGAACCTGCCTGTTGCTCTCTATGACTGCCCTAAATCAACTGTTAAGGTAATCCGTTGTCATGCAGAATAAGGCATTAATATGTGCTTTCAAATTACTAATAAACAGCCAAATGCTAGTAATAGGAATGCTGATAAACAACTAGTTAATAAAGGGATAATTGGTCCTTAAAATAAAGTGTTACCACATGTACATATATATACCTGCAGCTCACCAGGGACCCCTGATATTCTTGTCGTAAAAGGAGTATTTTATAACAAAATTCAACAGCAGCTAGCATTATTTAGGATTTCCTTCTGAAACTCTACCCCCTCTTTGTTTGATATGTGCACTGTAGTATGTCACTGATCATACTGCAGTTTTGTGAAGAAGGCTTTGAACTTAAAAACATCATTTGTTTTATTTCTTTATATACACTTCTATTAATGATTCCCTCTGCTCATCCCAATAAAGGGAAGGAGCTAGAAAAGGTGCCCTAAACATACAGTGTATATGTTGCCAGGGATAGTGCTGGGCGATATGATAACATACTATTGTGATGACGATAAAAAGTGTTTATCGTAAGAGATTTTGCTTAATCTTTAATTTTGCAGTATGTCAATATATCAGCATAGCACAGTACTATTTTGAAGTTATACACAAAAGAGTAATAAAGAAACATGCATGAATGAGAGGATAAAGAGTAGGACGTGATTGATGTTAAATTATTTTGAAATAAGCTGTAATAATAAAAACAAAAAAAAACCTCAATGCGGCTTTCGCACTGGTTGACACACCATGAAGCACACTCAGAAGGCTGCCTCTCTCAGACAGCATGCGATTGAATGGTCAGATATACACGCAATTATGTCCAAATGCCCAAAGTGTGGAGTTCTCACGTAAACAGTCAGCTGCATCTTAAATTAACATAAACAGCTAAGTGAAAAACGGATGTGTATCAGTATATTGGATCTGTGCAGTCTGTCTTAAAGGGACAGTGGTCTAATAAACCTGCTGCTGTCTGTTAATAAAACAACAGAGAAAATCACTCACTACTCTTGACTGAAGCACTTTTGTATCTTTAATAAGAATTAGTTCATACTAGATTCATACAGTGAAAACTATGTTTTAGTTTTGCATGTAATTATTCAATTTCTGTAGAATTTCTTGCTATGTTAAACCTACTGTAGCTGAAAAACAGTTTTGTTTGTATCTTTGGTGAAAGAAGCAAATCAGAAACAATTAGACAGATATTATAATATTTGTCTAATTGTTTCTGATTTGCTTCTTTGTTCTTACATTTAATAACAAAAATTAATTAAAATAAAAATGAGCTTTATCGAGATACATATTGTTAGTTAGTAGGCTGGATGTACTGTAAGTATACAGGACAGGAACAAGACACCAATACATTTACTTTCCATCGCATAACACAAAACAAATCATTGGAGAAAAAAATAAACAATAACAACAAAATGGGTGGTCGAGCAAATCACAGCTGGTGCTGTGTGGTCTGGTGTTCTTTTTTTTTTAACTGTTGGCACTGGCAGATAGCAGGTAACTACGATAGAGAGAGAGAGATGGTGGATAAAAAACACAAACACAGTCCAAGGATTTAATACAGATGTTTGTTGGCTCTCTTAAAGGTACACACACACAGGTTGCAATTAAGAATTTTTCAGTCCATCAATGGGCTGCGGCAAAGACATTCACACATCGTGTGTTAAAATGTGTTGTCTGTCCACTATGCACAAGAATTAACATGACTTCTCAGGTCAGCATACAATTAAACAAACTCTGTCCTATTGCACAAATACTATGTGCAAATATAGAGACCTACAGTATGTGACTAGTAGACTTGTGACATGCTCGTACTGTATGTCACATCTGATCACCAGTTGATTTTTGTTGCTTTCTTCTGCAGTTTTCAGCATTCATTAAGCTACAGGTGGCTGAAGGCAGGGGCCGCCTCCATCCGGGAATAGACAGTGACGTTGTTCTAAGGGACATGTTCAAAAAACAAGATCGCAATGCAGACGGCAAGATAACTGAAGATGAACTGAACATCATAGTAAATGAGGAAGATGAAGTGCATAAACATGAGGAGCTGTAAGGGCAATATAATTTTTTGAGTGAGATTTTTGTAATTCGAGTTGTAAATGGCTGACTATGTCAGCTGGATGGTGGGATCCATGGGTTCAGTAATGTTCCGATGACATATAATGCACTATTAAAAACATATACTTCTAGTTGCAGAGGTTACACTGGAAGATGTTATAATATGTGACCCTTCTGTGTCTTTTTTTCTGTCCATTAATCAAATAATCAATGTAACTGAACGATGGGTTTGTCCATAGCTGTTATGCAGCTTCTATGTCCCAATCAGGTTTTTTGTGCCCCTGATCCAGTAAAAAGTCATTGAATGTTGAGTATCTGCTGATACAGAGTCCCAATCTGACATTTGTATTTTCCTCGTGTTTGGTGCTCACTTCAAAGTTACATTAAAGTTATTTAAAACCAACCCAATGTGTGTGTGTGTGTGTGTGGTGTACACTGTATGAAGCCATTGGTAGATGTAAACATGTTACAGTGGCAGACTGTTTGGTAACAATTATGAATATGGAGCTGCTGATTTAAACGACTTGTATTCTATATGTACAATAAGCAGAATAACATGACAGCTGATGTAAAATAAAGAGTCAGATTTAGGATAGCTAAAACCAAACAGTTAAATAAAATAAATAAATGCTCCATCAGCCCAGACCCCATTTTTTAAGATTGGCTTGGGACATCCCTACTAAATATTAAAAATATATTTTTTTAATTAAGATTGATCTGTAAAAAATCATAAACATTTTAAAGATTTTGCAAGGGGTATATAAACACGGTAAGTATTGTCTGTAAATTTTTAAGCAAATTTATAACTTTTTACAGGAAACAGTATTAAAAAGTCATAAAATTTTGCTTGATCTTATGACACATCTATTTAATAACACTGTAAAGGTTAATTTACTGAATTCAATTATTTATTTATTTATTTTATGGATTATTGATTATTAATGCCCATGGAAATTAATGCCCATTTCCTGAGGATAATGAAATTATGTTTTACATGAGGGAGAGAGAGAAAAAAAAAATCAAAAATTAATTAATGAGTTTTTGCTGCTATGTTGTAAGGATTGACTTGTAAGATTTTAGTCTGATACCAAGTAGCTATACTTCCTTAAAGCATTGTTTTGGCAATTGTATTCTTTACTCATGTACTAAACTGAAAACTTGGGTTGGGGGCCACCATCCCAGCTGCTCAAAACAAAAAAAACAAAAAAAAACTTTCGTTCTATATTAATATTAACATATACACATAAATAGCCTATACATACAAATACAAACCTAAACATGAACATATATATTATATAGGCTATACAGTGCACAGCATAAATGAGTACACCCCCTCTAAAACTTAACAAATTCAGCAATTACTCTTTACTTAGATGACATGTTAGGGTTCTTTGGAGATATAATGTTCCAACAAGCCTGCTTGATCAATTACCAAAGAAGAATGTCAAAATTATTCAGCAAAATAAGATTTTCTTATCAAAGTGATAAAATGTTGTGTTGCAAAAATGAGTACACCCCCCTGAAAGTTACTAAATAAAACTAAAAAAAAAAATGTATAGGTTTAAGGCTATTTTTGATCGACAGGTGTATACTGAAACAAAACTTTTAAAGACAAGTAATTTCCTGACAATTAAAAGTGTTATATAGCCCACTGAATCATACTCAGACTTGGGAGAGAACTGCCAGGTGACTTATTTCTTAGCATAAAAGAGGTCAATGGTACAAGAGGAATACCAAATTATTGTTTTAAGTGTGAAAATA
>JAFVLL020014738.1:0-20421 GCA_021397915.2 Tor tambroides | reverse complement strand
CTGCAAAAGGACAGTGATGCCCAGTGACTTTGTCCGTTATCATTACAATGGATCCTTGTTAGTGGGAAACCTGTTTGATTCCAGGTAGGCCAAAATAAGAACAAAACTGATTTTTTGGGGGGAAATAAAGTCTTCGTTTTTAATTAATATGTGCTGTTCAAATTAAGGGAACACTTAAGTGATAAATTGGATCTTTATGAATGAAAGATTCAAGTTGAAAATCTTTACTTGTATACATTGTGTGTAACCCCTGCTGGCAAAATGAGTGTGAATGCGGATGGGCTAATTTTGAGCTACACGCAAAAAAAAGTGAAAAATGTGAATTTTAGTCGAATTTGAGGTTTTCACAAAAATGAGTTCATTAAGCCCTCGTCTAGCGATCCCAATGCTCCAAATAGTAATTAAACATCTAAAATAATCTTTATTTGTATGTTTTCTGAGAGGAGTACCTTTTCTCCGCTTGCACTGACTGGCGGTGGTGCGCGACCCCGATATATAACACACATACACAGAATTACAGTATTCACACAAACATAATCTGGTATGTCTTAAGTGAACATTTGGGGATCTGTTGGGGAAAAACATCTTGTGTAACATTATATTAGATCCGTGCAGTACAGTAGGTTTTAATATATAGGCTGTCTTTCTCGTTAATGTTAATCTAACAATAAAAGAAAAGAGGGAATCACTCGCTGCTCTTGATTGAACTGCTTTTGGAAGAAAAGATGCAACACTTCTCTGTGATTTTGCTTTTGAACCTTCAGAAAACTTGATTTTTCTCAGAACTGACTTTGCTGACTCTATCGACTTCAAAGAGGTGTAGCTCAGTAATTTTTCGCCCGATTCCAACAAATCATACATCATTTTGAAGTTCTTTTAATGGAAATGTGAAAATAAAAACAACTCATTTTTGAAAATTTACTCATTGTGACTCATTTTGCCAGCACAGCTCACAGAATTCGTTTAGAAAAAAAATCCAATCCCTTGTGCGTCCTTACTGGACAAATTGATATCCCTGGCCTGAAGTTGAATTGACTTGGTGTTATACTTTGATTAAGTGTTCCCTTAATTTTCTGAGCAGTGTATTTATGGTTTCATATTTTGAAACCTTACAAACCTGATTTAAAATGTGTAAAAGTTAAAAAAGTGTAAAGCATTTCTTTAAAGCCAGTGCCACTTAATATTTTGTTAAATAATGCAAACACTTTATTACATTTTTAACTGTGGCTCAAAATGTCAGAATCCTTTTGGGACTACTGTATATGTAATTATTAGATGGCAAGGTAAGGCACATTTACTTCTAAACACATGCACATTTATTTTCTATTTAAAAACAGCCAAAGCTGACCAAAGTGCTGTACATTAATACTAGCAAAGTATTTATTAGCAAAGCCAGATTAAAAAATGTAATGATGCATTTTTATTTATTTTATTTTATTTTGCCTGTACGTTCTTATCACAGCCATCTTCGAAACTCAACATATGACACATATGTGGAGCAGGGCAGTCTCATCAAAGGCATGGAGGAAGGCCTTCTGGGCATGTGTGTTGGGGAGAGGAGATCAATTATTATCCCACCATTTCTGGCTTATGATGACAAAGGATATGGTATAATAATTAATTACTTTCATGATTTATATGACACACATTGATTGATATTTACTCATTTATAATACATACCTTATACATTTACTGTAAATTATTATACATTTATAGCTATAAAACTCATAATACACATTAAAGCGTAAACCATAAAAAAGTAAAGTGTGTCCATATTTTTGAAGTGAAATATTTTTTTTTATCTTTTATGAGATCCTGGATTTCAGAAAATGTGATCTGTTTAAAGCATATTCTAAAGAAACTTCACCCTTAGGTACAAAGGTCCCTCCACATGCAACTCTAATTTTTGACGTGTTACTGGTGGACGTGTTTAACGTGAAGGACGACGTGAATGTGGAGGTTCAAAAGATCCCACAGCCATGCCGGAGAAAGGCAGTGATGGGAGATTTCATACGTTACCATTATAACGGGACCTTTCAAGACGGCACTGTCTTCGATTCCAGGTCAGTCTGTCATCTGGAAAAGAGATCATTTCATATAACAGTGTATTGCAAAAGTGTTGCCATTAGAAAAATGCAGATCATTTTTATTTCATGAGGCTGTTGAGACACGTCAAATTTTGTATACTTACAAATTTTGTATATATACTAACTTTAATACATTTTTTTTTTTTTTTTTTAAAACATCATCAGTTATTCTCGAAACAGCACTTACAACACGTTTATTGGCATGGGCTATGTGATTGCTGGCATGGACAAAGCCCTGCAGGGGGTCTGTGTGGGTGAGTGGAGACGAGTCACTGTGCCACCTCATCTGGCCTATGGAGAGAATGGATCAGGTGACTATTAAAAGGAAATTAGAAGAGAAGAAAATAAGCACCGGAATCTTTTAATTTACATAATGCAACATAAGCATGCTGAAATGTTACAGAATGCTTTCTTGTGTTTAGTTTTGATAACTTTTTCAATGATCTGATATAAAATCGCAAAACTGATCATTGTAGGCATAAAAGTATTTTACGTGGTACATGCAGTAGTTCAGTGTGTTTAATCTATTTAACATTATAGATGACTGAATTAGACTTTTTTGAGAGACGAATGAGGGGAATGTGACTGTATTTTTCTCATCTGTTCTATTCTCAGGTGAGCTGATCCCAGGATCTGCCGTGCTCATCTTTGACCTGCATATCATTGACTTTCACAACCCTAAAGACCAAGTGGACATCAAAGTGATCTACAAACCAGCTGAGTGCAACCTGACAAGTGCTGCAAATGACCTGATTATGTACCGCTACAACTGTTCTCTGCTGGATGGCACACGTCTCTACTCTTCGTAAGTGCTCTCCATTTGCACTATGTGATTATTTATTAATTTAACAAGGTTACTATTGTTGGTCAAGCATGGAGTAACTAAGATTCACAAATCGGCATGACATCTTTTGGTAAAGTAAGATTATCAATGGATAGGTGTGCAGAACACACTTTATTAAAAACAAAAAATTGCAATGAAATTGTGGGGGCGTTGTTAGTTTTCTAAGCATTAATAATGTATTATCTGCAGAGATGACTACCCAGAACCCCCACGTGTCACGTTAGGTCAAGGGAAGTTGATCGCCGGTCTGGATGAAGGTTTGCAGGGCTTGTGTGTGTTAGAAAGGAGAGAGATCACTGTGCCGCCCCACCTTGCACACGGCACCAACGGAGGTCAGTAAAAATCAAAATAAACTTCAAAAACCTTTTAGAATATCAATTCAGTTTGTGCAGAGGTGTTTCAAAATAATTGCACTATTCCAAAACCTAGTCTCCTCACTAGGGTTCCAGTTGGCTGTTCCAAAAGTTTTGCAGAAAAAGTATGCTTTCATTATGCGCTCTGAAAAAGGATTTTTTTTATTTTGCTGAAACCCAAGGAAGCATCACATTTATATCCTACACTTACACTGCAAAAACAAGAAGGATTTTCTAAACAAGTAAAAATTATCTTGTTTTCAGAAGAAACAAGTCAAAATTAAGTTAAATTAAGTTTTTGCTTGAAACAAGCAAAATAATCTGCCAGTGGGGTAAGCAAAATAATCTTGTTTTCTGTTTGGCAGATTATTTTGCTTGTTCTAAGCAAAAACTCACTTAATTTTGACTTATTTTTTTCTGAAAACAAGACAATAATTTTTACTTGTCTAGAAAATCCTTCTTGATTTAAGAATTTTTAGATATTGTGGCTGGAAACAAGACAAAAAAATCTAAGTAAGAAAAGCATTTTTTTGCAGTGTAGAATTCTAATCCCAGAATGCATTGTGATGAGCCCAGAATGCATGAACAATGAGACAAAAGTTAAGAGAAATATTGACTATATTTACATGCACATCAAATTCCATTTAAGGTCTATATTTGGGTTGCAACCTGAATATGTTTATATTCGTGCAGGCATTATACTATTCTTGTGTGCATCTATGTTTTAAGTATGCCAGTCTACAAATGTGTGTTTCCTTTCCCATTGTTATTTCTCTGGAGTTTCAAGATGCTGCTGCACAGTATGCTCAGTTGTTAATTTTATCACCACTTTTTCCACAGTATTAAATTAAAGGACTGACACTTCTCTCCTTCAAAAATGCAACAAAGTCGGGCAATCCTTAACCCTTATGCGTTTAGGGCAGAGGCGGCACGTGCCCCCTCAGATTTTTGAGCCAGGAGGTTTTTGAATGCAGCTTCCAAAAGACAAAAAATAGCCGAATAATATTTTTATATTTGATACAGTTACACCGGTGTGATTAGTTCGTTCAGTGCGGCACATCACCAGCTGCTACATCCAAATCTGCATTTGCTGAGCCAGATGTGTTTTTACAGCGCTGCACATTAACTAATCACGCGTGATTTTGTTGAGCTTGTGAGTGCAATGACCAATCATAAGCGTTCAGATGAGTCATCGCTGAGACGCCGGGGTTTTGTTCACTGAGCGAGCTCGCTGACTGAATTCTCTCAGCAGAAACAACAAAGTGCAGATGTGTGTACGATGTAAGATATTCATTTCACAGTGTAAACAACTTCAGGGATTATAAATGGAGTTTTTGTTTCAGCTCAGCTTGACAGAAGTCAGTGAAAATGTTCTTTGTACAGAAAGAGAGCAAAAAAATAAAAATTTTCCATGAAAGTGTTATAATTAGTAACTTACGACTGACTTTGTATTTAACGTGAATTTAATAAAAAGATTGTATTAAAAATATTTTATGGCATGTCACCCATATCTGGTACTTTTATGCGTAGTTAATAGATTACACTATTTGACTACTTTGCCCATCGCCCGTTATAGATCAACTAACATAATATATAAAGGTGCAAAATGCATTTACTTACACATATTTGAGAATCGAGATATTTCATGATATAGTTTACATGTTTGGGCACATTTCGAATAAAAAGGAAAAAATAAATAAAACAAAAGCCTATATCAGTTATTCAGTGCTATCATGGCTGCTGTGTCACATGACAAGCATGACCCCCCCCCACGCCCACCCCAACATCGTTCAATGCAATAACAGTTCAATCACTTAGATCATCTTTGATGCTCTCAAATTTGCTGACGTAAGTGATGAATTTTTTTTAAAGTTCCTTTCCTAAAATTCACTGCAATAGCAATCGGGCGTTAAATTGACAGTTCTTCCAAAACGCATTGTGTTGACTTCACAACAGAATACTATGCTACTTAACACTCAGTCAATACAGTTTAGACTATATTTAATGCCACATGCTGATAACATACGCACGTGCTTTTACTAAAAAAGTATACACTCTCTTGACTGACATAAGCACAGGCCAATCACAGGTGCCATAACTCGCATGAGGCGGAATTAAGCTGCTTTTCAAACAATAATGTTAAAATAAAATAAACTTCTGACATCAACATGTCTGAACATGTACATTATTCTTTAACAATGGACTTGCAATGCAAAAAAACATAAAATAACAAAAATATAAATTAACACAATTTTTATAGAAATTCACCAAGGGTTACACCACTGATCCTCACATACTTATTTAGCCAGAATCTATTATAAAACTCTTAGGACATGAATTTTGACGACTACACGAATATATTGAAATGTGTTCATGCAAAAATATGATGTTCTAGTGATCACTGTGCGAAAGCACACACATGGTTTGGTTGCGCATCAATAACATTAGACTCCCGTGAGCCTAATGTATGACTCCTGTATACCACTGTAATCATCTTTACCTTGATTACAGTCGTCATCCATCAGAACTTTCCTTGAACTGAAAACTTTCCAGGAGTTTACCCGTTTAAAATTCTGATTCTTTTCACTTTTTACAGTATTATATCATCTAGGTTTTGGTCTATTAGATGTGCCAGTGTTCCCTGATCTCCTCTGTCTGTCTCTCTCGCCATTCCTGCAGCATTGGGTGTACCCAGTAATGCAGTGTTGCTGTTTGAGCTGGAATTACTACAGCTACAGAAGGGTGTTCCTGAGGGCTTTTTGTTCATCTGGCTGGAGGACAGTCCTGAGCCGCTGTTTCCTGCCATGGACATGAACCAAGACCTGGAGGTACCGCTGGAAGAGGTATGCTCTCTGCTGTCTGGCTAATTACTGTCAGTGAAGTGTGTGTGTGTGTGTGTGTGTGTATGTATATATGTGTGTATATATATATATATATATATATATATATATATATATACACACAGTGGCATGTGAAAGTTTGGGAACCCCTTGCAGAATCTGTGAAAATGTGAATAATTTTAACAAAATAAGAGCGATCATACAAAATGCATGTTATTTTTATTTTGTACTGTCCTTAGTAAGATATTTTACATAAAAGATGTTTACATATAGTCTACAAGACAAAAAAAAAAAAAAAAGCTGAAATTATTAAATTAACTCCCTTCAAAAATTTGGGAACCCTTGGTTCCCTTGGCTCTTAATGCATTGTGTTTCCTTCTGGAGCATCAGTGAATGTTTGAACCTTTTTGAGTCCCTTAATTGATCTCAAAATCATACAGTCACTCCTGGAAAGTGTTCAGATATGCAAAAGATTCTGGAAAACTGAAGATACAGCAGGACTTGGAGGATTTTTCTGAAGAACAGTGCTCAGTTTAACTGTTCAGAACAAACAAGGGATTCATGAACAACCATCACAAAACAAAAAATGTGGATCATCCAGGTAACCGCACACAGTATTAAGAACCAAGGGTTCACAAACTTTTGAAGGGGGCTATTTTCAGCATTTTTTTTGTCTTGTGGACTAAATGTAAACATATTTTATGTAAAATATCTTACTCAGGACAGTACCAAATAAAAAAAATAACGTGCATTTTGTATGATCTCTCTTATTTTGTTAAAATTACTCATATTTTCACAGATTCTGCAGATTTTATTTTATTTTTTTTAAATAGGCTCATATATATATATATATATATATATATATATATTTACATATAATACCGAGTTCAACATATGAATGTTCAGTTGTGAAACTCTAAATTAAAAGGTGGGCGATATGACCAAAATAAATAAATTAACAATAACAACAAAAGGGGTTGTTGAGCAAATCACAGCTGGTGCTGAATGGTCTGGAGTCCTGTTTTTTTTTTTTAACTGTTGGCAACTAAGAAAGTAAAACAGAGAGAGAGATGGAGAAAAAACAAACACAGCCCAAGGATTTTATACAATGTTTGTTTGCTCCCTTAAAGCTACACACACACAGGTTGCTACTAAAAAAGTTTCCGATCCATCATTTGGGTTGCGATAAAGACATGTCTGTGTTGTCTGTCCACTGTGCACAAGAATTAACATGACTTCTCAAGTCAGCATACAATTAAACAGACCTGTCCTATCGCACAAATACTCTGTGCGACCTACAGTATGTGACTAATATGACATGTGACATGCTCGTGTCAGATCTGATCACCAATTGGTTTTTGCTGTTTTCTTCTGCAGTTTTCAGCATTCATTAAGCTACAGGTGGCTGAAGGCAGGGGCCGCCTCCATCCGGGAATAGACCGTGACGTTATCCTAAGGGACATGTTCAAAAAGCAGGATCGCAATGCAGACGGCAAGATAACTGAAGACGAACTGAACATCATAGTAAATGAGGATGATGAAGTGCCTAAACATGAGGAGCTGTGAGGGCAACATAGTTGTTTGAGTGAGATTTTTGTAATTCAAGTTGTAATTGGCTGACTATGTCAGCTGGATGGTGGGATCCATGGGTTCAGTAATGGGTAATGATCTGATAACATATAATGCACTATTAAAAAAAATACATTTCTAATTGCAGTGTTTCAGAGGTTACATTGGAAGATGTTTTATAATATGTGACCTTTCTGTGTCTTTTTTTTCTGTCCATTAATCAAATAATCAGTGTAACTGAACGATGGGTTTGTTCATATATAGCTGTTATGCAGCTTCTATGTCCCGATCAGGTTTTTTTGTGCCCCTGATCCAGTCGGAGTCATTGAATTGAGTATCTGCTGATACAGAGTCCCAAACTGATACTTGTATTTTCCTAGTGTTTGGTGCTCACTTCATTATGTTCAAATACAGAACATAATTACACCATCAAAGTAAAAAAGGAGACAATAAATAATGACGACATAAATACAATAAAATAATAACAGCGTACAGTGTTTCTAATATTAATTATATTAATTACAATTATATACATTGAAGAATGTCAAATAAAGCAAATGGATACAATGAATTAACCATTGTGTATGGTGTGTATAGTGTAAACATATTTTGCAGCTAGTTTGACTGCCATGTCATCTTCTCCAAGTATATAGCGTAGAGTCATTTAGAGACAAAAATGAACAATTCAGTGCTTCAAAATGTGGAAATAATTTTTGCCTTGTGGTGTATTTGGGGCAGACAAGAAGAAAGTGTTTCTCATCCTCTATTTGATTCAGGTCACAGTGTTTGCATGATCACTGTTCTCTAGGAAGTCAGGATTTTTTTTATCTTCCTTTATTTCTAAGTCATGTAGCAATATATAATCAAAAGGGAATTGTATATAAATAATTACAATTAATTATGATTAATTATAATTATTTATATCGGCTGACAGTAATAACTGTAGTAGGAATAAATTGCCATCAACTAATCTGTTCGTCCAGCAAACATTCAGTGTAAGTTCATATCAACTCTAAGAAAGGATATTTTCTTGGCCACAGAAAATACTTTCCTATTAATGCATTAAAGCATGTAGTAAGGATCAGAAATCATAAAAGGACATTAATTTGCAAGGCAGGATCAGAAACTCATGTAATTTGTGCACAAGAGTTTTATTAACTAAACACTAATGCAAACTAGTCTAACAAACAAACAAACATACAATCACTCATTCATGGGGAAAGGGCAAATGAGAGTTGGATGAAACCACCAGGAAACCAGAGAATGAAGCTATGAAAAGAATAAAACCATCAGTGCCGTTTATAACGGGGTCTATAACTTATACTAAACCTCTGTTTTGTTTAGTTAAATGTTATACTCGCATGGCCTTGTGTGTCCGTATGCAGTCTCAGATGAAAGTTCTGGTGGTTTGAAGGTTTGGTGGTGTTGGAGTTCTTCAAGTTCTTCCGGGTTTGAAGATGTTATTCTGGCTCGGTGGTAATTGGGAGTTTCTTCCCAGGTAGAAAGGGAAAAAGAGCTAAGAAAGAGATCTGCTGAGATCCGAGGATCCTTGGTTGAATGGAAAGTCAAGGCCGCAAGGCCTGGCACAAAAACTTAAGGGTCCAGAAGAGTTCTAGCTCACATCCTCATCTTCTCAGAATCTAAAAGATCCGCAGACTGCCGGCGGGTCACTGATGTGAGAGCTTTATCTGATATAGAGGTCACTCCTTTCGGGAGTCAAAGAGCCAATGGTGTCTTGAACTTTTGGAGGGAAAGTTTTACGACTCTTTGTCTCTGAACATGGTAATTTGCATAGGTAATTCGCCTGGGGTTAAAGCACACACTACTAAAGATTCTTAGGACACTAATATGTTGCATAGTTACCGACATATAATATACACTCTCAATTAGATCATCTGAAGATGAATTGATAGAGACTAAACATGGTCCAGTTAAAGAGATATTAACTAGTGATCTATCATAAGCATGCATAAAACAGTATACAATACACAAAAACATACAAGAACAGTAACAATATACACAATGACCTCAGGATATGTGTGTTCATTCAAAGAAAGGTTTTTCTATGAATTAATTAGAGAGGAGTCCATTTTTATGGCATAATGTCTCTTTCCTAAGGGGATATGAAGTGAGTGTTGCTCTGCCTTCATTCCTTTGAGCAATAAACTAGTGTTATCAGATGGGTTGTCCTGGAACCGGGGGCCTGAAGTCATTGACAGACATAGTGGCACCCAGTATGTGTATTGGGTGAGGGGTCTGTGACTATTTGTTAATCTAATAACTAACTGATTTGTTAAATCAAATGCAAAATTGTGTCTGATTGGTCCAAATGCTACAGTCATGATCGCTGAGTCGATATTTTGAAAGGATTTGTCTTTCTTTTAAAAGTTTGATAAGTAATTTGCCAATTTGGTGGGGCCAAATTTGACAATAATTTATGGCTGAATAACACTGGAGTTTTGTTTGGAGGTCAAATTCGTTTTTTTAGTTTTTCCATCATAATTATACTTTAGATTTTTATCAATTTCTTTATGAATGTTAGGGTTGTGGTTGGAGTCAGACTCAGCTTGAGTTTCTTTCATTAGTTGAAGGACGAGTGTATTTAGAGGATGAGACGCTGTGGGGTTTCATTGGCAAGGAGGGCTTTATATTGAATAGATTCAGATTGAGTCAGGTGATGCCAGAATTGAACAGCTCTTTTTTTGTATTTCAATGTGTAAGGGGTATAAGCCCAGTTCAGCCATGCAGGCATTGTTAGAAGTACCTCTGTTTACCCTTAGAAAGAACACAAAAGTTTAATAGAATGTTTTTGGCAAATTCCAATTATCCCAATTTTCAAACTTTAATATTGGTCCCCAAATTTCACACCTGTACAGTAGAATTGGTTTAATGATGCATGATAGAATTTAATCCATGTTCTAATTGGTAGTTTTAATTGGCCAAACAGTGATTTTATGGCATAAAATGCCCCCTGGGCCCTCTCATTCAAGGCCTTTACAGCCAGACTGAAGCCCCCTGATGCAAAGATCTGGATGCCCAGGTAAGCGTAGCTGGTGCTGTGTTCTAGGACTTCTCCTCCGTAAGTGAACTGGTATCTGTTTCCCTGAGACCTGGCCTTCTTCTGGAACAGCTTGACCCTGGTTTTGTCCAGGTTTACTGTCAGTGCCCATTCCTCACAGTACTGTTCCAGCAGGGCCAGGCTGTGCTGGATACCCTCAGCAGAACCAGGTCATCCACATACAGCAGGCATTTGACTTCAGAGTCATGCAGAGAGAGGCCCGGGATGCTGCTGGAGCGATCCAGAGCGTCTGCCAGCTCATTGATTTAGATGTTAAACAGGGTTGGGCTCCAACTGCATCCCTGCCTCACTCCACGACCCTGCTTGAAGAACACAGTTCTGAGATTCCCAATTTTGACTGCACATTTACTGTTTTTATACATGGACTGTATAACACAATGTTTTTCCACCAATGGCAAATTGTAATGATATAGTCACTCAATAGCAACACTCTCCCACATATTTAGCTATTCTAACTGGCTTATTTCCGTCATTGGTATAAGTGGCAGTGGGTGGCAATAGACAAGAAATGCAGTTTTATACCATCGTGCTGATAACGTTTCTTTAGTAATTCGGTAATCCTACAGCCTGAGCCACTGTAGGGCAACCACCCTTACACTATGCTCTACGTTTATTTTTCTATTACTGTTGTTGTTCTGTTTGTAGTTCATGCTCTGTGCATAAGAGGAAAAAGAAAAAAAAAAAATCTTATATAGATTCTTGGATTTTTAATCCATTACATCAAATACTAGCAGTTCACCCAACAGGACTCCGCTGCAACCATTACAGTATCCCTATAGCAACTGATTTGGCTCACTTCATGCTCTTTCTCTGAAGCCTGTAATATGCATTTACTGAACTTAACTCTATAGCAAACTCTATACAAACCAGTTGGCTGTGACAAATATTAATTTAACATCTGGTCCAAGAAAGCTCTTTTACTTCATAAATTTTTGACAAATATAATTTTTAATTAGTACTTAACTTTCTGGTTCTATTCTTTTATTTTTCCATTTTTAAAACATATCATTAAATGTTTTTAGGGTAGAGGCAAACAAGTTACCCTTTTGTCACCTTCACATAAATGTACTTAGTAAATTAACATCATGACACCTCCACTAAAAGAGTTATTTATTTTTTGACCTTCAGTGAGAGAAAGATGTGTACAACCATAATCCCTGATTAACAACGCTATCTAAATTGGAGATACCAAGCTGGTGTCTTTGAGGTCCTTCTCAACCAATGCGCAGATGGAAAAATACAGACAATCCAGATAATGGTACAATACAAACATGTAGACGTCGTCAAGGTAGAAAACAACAGAATAAAATTCCAACCCACAGAAAAGAAAATCACTGAGTCCGTCCTTATCTTGGAGATCTTAGGTCAAAGTTCATTGTCCTGTAATGTATAGTAAGATGGCATTAGGAACATCCATGGTTTCATCTTTCTCCAAAATGATATCATAGGAGTTTAAGTACGACTGTCTCCTCTCATCCACCTAGGGTAAAAACAAAGATATTCATTAGTGTTTCTTTCCTTTTTTCACGTGCTGTCCTGCTTTTACTGTGGATTTACCTTATCATTGAGGTATCCGATCTTCAGGATGTTTTGTAAGTCCATGACTCCATCAGCCATGTTGAGATCCCCAAGAGAGTCTCCGAGCAGGAGGACATTACAGCGGCTCTGGAGTTCCTTGAAGTGTTCGGTATTGAGCAGAGCTCCTTCCCGTTTGTTGTAGATGTGAATCAGTTCTCCTTTAAATGCCTGCAAAACACCCTGTTACAAGCACAAAAAGAGGCTCAAGTATCCCGAAAGAACTGTGTACTTAAAGGTCTTCAGAACTGCTCAAAATGAAACAGCATTTACAACCTATTCATCCATGTGGAACACAAAGAGTAACTGGATTCAACCTTGTGGCTAGTGGTTGTGGTTAAAAATTCTATAATAGGGTCATTCCATGTCAAATCAACCAAAATTTAGAAACTTCTCTGATTCAAATTTTTGATTTTGTTAATATTTTTCTGAAAAAAAAAGAAACATACAGTAAAGAGTAAATTAAAGCAAACAGCAATTAAAGGGATAGTTCACCCAAAAATGAAAATTACCAGCCTCAAGCCACCCTAGGTGTATATGACTTTCTTCTTTTAGACAATTGAAGGTATATTAAAAAAATGTCCTGGTTCTTCCAAGCTTTATAATGGCAGTGAATAGTGGTTAAGATTTTGATGCAAAATAAAGTGCATCCATCCATCATATTAAAAATCCTCCACATGGCTCCGGGGAGTAAATAAAGACCTTCTGAGGTGAATCGATGCAAGAAAAATATCCATATTTAAAACTTTATAAACCGTAATCTCTAGCTTCTGCTAACTGTCATACTTGTGATATCAGAGGATTTCGAAATGAGCCAAGAGGAAACTGCTTTTCCTGTGGAAGCAGAATAATGACAATAGTTTTTGAAACATAAAGCATGCTGAATTCCACAAATCGAAAAAAAAGCTGCATTGCAATTAACAATGCTTGCATTTTAATACCTTGTATTTCCAGGGCTTGCATTTTTAGGTCTTGAAATTTAACATAGTTGTTCATTTAAGCTGTGAATATTTCAATTCAAAATATTTCACACACATTTTCATAATTAATAATTCATATTCACCTTCCAGAATTCACTTCCAAAATATTCAATCTGTTTAAAAATACGATGTGTAATATTCGACAGGCAAATTTTGGTCATTTTATTTCACTTTTAAAATTCGCTGCCACAAATTCAGTGGTTAAAATTCGGCAGAAAATTCCACATTGCACATCCAGGACCCGCAGGAATAGCAGTAGAGCACCGATGCATGATCTCCAGCTGCTGTCAGCCGCTCACCAGCAGGTGGCGCAAGCGGCTGTTGATGAAGGCCATATGTGGATCAAGTCATTCATTCACAAAAACTGATTTGCAGAAATGGAGCAAGCGCTAAGTAGAAGCTTTGATTAATCGTGGCCAGTATAAACATGTGGAAACGCTGATAGTTTGTATGTTTAATTCAACATCTTTGCTGTTTCCCGTAGCCTACATAAGCGCTTTACTACAAAGGAGATTATAGCTGGTCTTTACTCCAACGCTGAAGTACAGAACTACATTACATCTGAGGAAGACATATAGCGCCGGTTGCTTAGTTTCTAACTTTGTATCATGGCTGTGTGGACGCTCGTGTTGTAATACTGGGGTTCCCCTCATACGTCACAATCAAGGATTCCCAACGACGCGCTTCAGTAACCAATACAGAGACATAAGACCTTAGATCTCAGAATACACTTTACTGAGGATTATGCGAATCCATATCGACAGTTGCTTGATGTAGAATATGAACGAACGCATAAGGCTCTACTACTCCTGGCAAAGAAAACATGGATTAAGCTGCTCAGTAGTGTACCAATGCACAGACAGCTATTAGGCTCGTTTGAGATGCGCCTTGCCTGAAGTGTAGGTGAGGCTGGCTGCAGAGAGGAGGAATAAACGCAGTCAAGACGGATGGAAGTTCTGACCTCCCGATGGAACAGATAACTACGAGATCAAAGGCGGATATCGCTATTCTTACTCACGGCTGGAAGTTGCTGATAAACATGATATAATTTCAGTTCTGTTAAGCTTTTATATGAATATAACAAGGATGAACAAGACACTCAAATTGCTTGCTATTTAATCCCATACGAAAGGCGTAGGCTATTTATCATACAAACAGGTTTTTATAGAAATATGACAACAATCACATATCTCACGCAGAGATCGCACTGTCATAGTGTTCGGAAGTATTCATGCATAATTATATACAATCACATGAAATCAGATTAAAAAAAAACAAACATTTTAGCAGGGAACACAGCATCACAGTTGTCTGAACCAATGAGCATTAAGCTGTGTCGTCAGTCAGTCGTTTCCCATCATGCTTTTGATCAGCGCAGTCTGTGGAGCAATCATGCGCCGCGACTGCAATAATCCTCGAACACAGCCGCCTACTGTCACAGAGCTTTTGGCACACATCAGCATGACATCAGGACAAGGCGGACATAACTCGGACACTTTATTTATTTTAAAAGATGTTTATGGTAACTATTATTTATTTGTTTTTGTCTTTATTTCTTTTTTGTTATTAATATTATTGAGGTATACTGTTTTGTATTCTGGTTGTGTATGTATTTTACTGCTTTGACTGTATCCCCTGTGAATGTTATGTTTAATAATTAAGAAAAAAAAAAAAAAAACTCGGGACACTTTTCTAACTGGCATGCATCTCGCGGTGATTTTGCGCATCTCAAACAAGCCTATTAAAAGACCAAACTCAGATCTTACTGATGATGCAAACAGATGAGGATATGAACACGGAACGCGCAAACTGCATGTTAAACATTTCTCATAAAGAAAACACTTAATGGTTTGTTGCCTCAGTGATAATAAATGATTAAATTCACCATCTAATTAATAAAATGTATTACTGTATATTATGAACATTTAAGCAGATGAGCCCAGAATATGAGCCCACAACCAACAAGTTTAACCAAACCATTTTTTTCTCCCATAGAAAACCAAGCGCGGTAGTTTTAGGTTTGATATTCGCTGCATATTCGCCTTGGCTGCTTTAGGGACCGTCTGCAAATTTACCTCACAGTACAAAACGAAGGAAGGTGAATATGAATTATTGAATTTTTAATTATGAAAATGTGTGTGAAATATTTTGAATTGAAAAATTCACAGCTTAAATGAACAGTTATGTTAAATTTCAGGACCTAAAAATGCAAGCCCTGGAAATACAAGGCATTAAAATGCAAGCATTGTTAATTGCAATGCAGCTTTTTTTCGATTTGTGGAATTCAGCATGCTTTATGTTTCAAAAAGTATTGTCATTATTCTGCTTCCATATTTTCCTTTGCTGTAAACAAAACTTGGTTTTCGTGAGACTAGTATATTCTTACTGGAGCTTACGCTACACCTCCGTCCTACGTCATCTGCTGGACTGCCACTCTCTCGTGAATGCATGTACAACAGTTAGCGGAAGATAGATTACGTTTTATAAAGTTTTAAATATGCTCTGCGCATGTAACGAGTTATAGCACCCTCATGTGTACATGTTTTTTTTGTTTTTTACAAATGTCAAACTCATCAATTAAACTTTCATTAGTTCATTGTAAAACATTATTTTTTTTTAACTATTTGTGGTCTCACAAATTGTTAGGCCTGCCCAACAAATAAATGACTATTCAATATCAGAAATTAAACAGCCAAAATAGTTTAAGAAATTAAAACTAAAGAAATGTTTTGAAAATCATTGATCCATATCAGTGAATTATTTTGACAAACACATGATTATAAAGAAATGTTTATAAAGAAACTTACAGACTCATCAAAGTCCATGTAATTGGAGAAGACTTTAACATTAGGATGGAACACACCAGCTTGTCTGATCACTTCCTCTAACACATCCCCAATTCCAGCAGAGAAGATCAGCAGAGGAACAGACAACTGATGGAGATGATCAAAGAACTGCTGGTATCCATCCCTGACAAACACATTATCAAACCATCATTATTAGTGATATCATCACCCACTACAACACAAATGCTTGTTAGTTTTGTTAATGATCCTACCTCAGCATAGCTTCAGACTCTCTCACAACTAGAGCCAAGTGATCCTTAATGATCTTCTGCTGCACAAGGAGCTCATGAGCTTTAGTCCACCTGCGCGCACACACACACAGACACACAGACACACACACACACGCACAACTAAGTACAATGACTGAATGACAACTTGCAATTGGTGTAAAAACAAATAGACAAAACAAAGATAAAACTACAGTTTTACTGAAAAAGTACAACAACAACAACAACAAAAACAAAAGGCAAATGTTTCAGGTCACAGTGTAAAGGAGGTTTTCGCTTCATTCAACCTTATAGTGTATGGGCCTTTCTTGGCTATTTTGGATTACTACACACCTAACCTGTTTGGGCTTTGGTCTTGGACTTTTTTTTAGCTATTCAAACTGTCAGTGTTTGAGATTGACAACCGCATTTACTCAAACATGTAAGTCTCAAAATGTTTGAAAGTAATGTCAAAATTGGCAATGTAAATAAAACCAAAAGATCTTCTCACATTTGACGTGACAAAATTCTAACTGAGGTGTCCAACGTGGCTGATGTATCTGCTTCGCTCTCGCCATCCAAAGACCCAGCCTACAGACAACTTCTTAAGCGAAAGTAAGTAAATCTGCTAAAGTGTGGAATGAATAATCCTAGTTAGTGCTTCAGGACTGCTTTAAGTACAAATTGGGGTGTGTTTAAAACTGCTGCTCTAAGGGGGAACTCCACTATGGACTTGGAGGAGTATGCTGCAGCTGTAACTGGTTACACATGCACGGAGAACATCATTCCCACAAACTTCTGTAAGATCTACCCCAATGATAAAACTTGGATGCTCTATGCTACGCACTCACTCCACCCCATTTACCTTGGGTGAGACTGAGGAATACAAAAAGGCCAGATACAACCTGTGCAAATCAGTCAGGAAAGCCAAGAGACATTACAGTCTGAGGCTAGAGAGATATTACACCACAGCGGATTCCCGACGAATGTGGCAAGGCCTGCAGCACATCACGGGGTACCAGCAGAGGAGCCATGACTTCCAAGACCACACTCCCAAATGAGCTGAAGGAGTTCTACACTGGCTTCAAGGCCCCAAACATCAACCAACAGCACAGGACTCTGGACTCAGAGGGCATATCAGACATGCCACTCACCGTATCATCGATGGAAGTGTGCAAGGCTCTGAAGAGGACAAACCCATGGAAAACAGCCGGCCCAGATAACATCCCCAGCCAGGCACTCAGTGTTTGCTCGTCAGAACTGGCTGAAGTGCTTATGGAAATCTACAATCTGTCCCTCACTCAGACCTTGATGCCCACCTACTTTAAGACCACCACAACTGTGCCTCTTCTAAAGAAAAACACTATGACCTGCCTGAATGATTAAAACATGATTGCACTCACCCTAATTATTATGAAGTGTTTTGAAAGGATAGTCATCGCCAACATAAAAAGGACCATTCTAGCCACCTTGTACCCATTTCAATTTGCATTTCAATATCGACAAAATCGGTCCACTGATGTCTAACCCTAATGCTGCCATCCACACAGCCCTCACACATTTGGGGTAATGACACATATGTGAGAATGCTATTTATTTATTACACCTCGGCATTCAAAACAGTCATACCACAGAGAACACGAAAAGCCCCTCACTCTCAGGCTGACACCCTCCCTATGTAACTGGGTGCAGACATCAGTCAGTCAGAGGAAACTGGACATCAGGCATCCGAACTGTAAGCACAGGGACCCCAGTGGCTGTGTACTGAGCCCACTGCTGTAAACCCTCTCAGACAAATACTAGGATCATAAAGTTTGCAGATGACACTATCAGTACCAGAGCTCCCTAGACGCAGAGTACGCAGTTTGTGTAGGGCACCAACTGCTGGGGGGGGGGCACCATCCCAGTTTCTCCCAAAAAAAAAACAAAAAAAACCCCTCTCATTCTATATTAAAATTAACATGTACATAAAAAAACATAAACATGAACATATATATATATATAGTGCTGTCAAATGATTAATTGCAATTAATAACATCCAAAATAAAAGTTTGTTTACACAATACATGTGTGTACTATGTATATTTATTATGTATATATAAAAGACACACACATACAGTATGTTTTAAAAATATTTACATGTATATATTTATATTCATATAATTTATATTATATATAAATAGATCTAATATATAAACGTAACACATTTTTCTTAAATATTTACATGCATATGTATGCATTTATATATACATAATAAATATAGACAGTACACACACATATACTATGTAAACAAAAACTTTTATTTTGGATACCGTGATTAATCAGTTGACAGCACCAATATATATATAATTAAAATGATAAAAAAATGGTAATAATTTAACCATCACCAATGCATCTGCCTTAATGGTTTCCATGCCTTAAAATGCATTATATAAAAACAATGAGGCAATAAAGATTGGTTAATTAATAATTATCATATGATTTCTTGGAATAACACTGTTAAGATACATAACATAATACAAAATGAACAATTTATGTAAATTACATTTTATTACAAATGCCTGCAAAGGGTGCCAAAGGCCTGTTAATTGCTGTTGTTACACTTACAGGACGATCAAATCCTTGTTTAATATTGACCAAACATTTAATTCAAATATACACTTTAATTTTTGGCCACCTTTTTGAAATAGAAATGCTACAGCCTCTATAATTTCTTCAACAAAAACACGTGGACATCACAATCCTTACAAAAAATTTGTGTGATTTATGAATGCAATAAAATCAATCAGACAACTGTATTAATAAAATCATTGCCATATGTAGCCTAACTGTCTAGAGCTATAATTGTAATTTATAAATAATACAATTTAATTACAATTTATTTATTTATTTACTTTTATATTTTATATAAGTTCTGTTTTGACCCCTATAGTAGGTGTTTCTTTTTCCATAATATTTGAGGGAGGGGGCACAACAATATGATTCTGCTTAGGGCACCGATTTGGCCAGCAGCGGCCCTGGACACTAGTCATCGGACTGATCACTGGGGAGAGGAAACATCAGAAGAGAGGTGGCAGGACTGATGGCGGGAAAATAATCTCTCCTTAAATGTACACAAGTAAAATGAGATGATTATTGATCCTAGGAGGACGAGGAAGGAGCAGCATACAGCAATCAGAGGTGGAGAGGATGAAAACCTTTAAAATTCCTCAGAACCTACTTCAGCGAGGATCTCACCTGGTTTCACCACACTCGATAGTGTCTGAGGAAATCCCAGCAGTGACTGTATTTCTTAAGAAGGCTAAGGAAATTTGGCATGACAACCAAAATCCTCAGCAACTTTTACAGATGTACAGTTGAAAGTGTGATCAATATCTCATCTACCGTTACACTAACTGTTACCTTGTTTGTTGCACAACGTACATTTGTATATTTATATTCTATACTGTATATTTTTTATATTTTGTGAAAGGGAGCCTTGCAAAGTAATAATTTCATTGTGAGGTTTAAACCATGGTGTTTTTACTGTGCATGTGACAATAAATCTCTTGAATCTTGAGTTCATGCATCAGATCTTAATGAACTACGTAAACCCTAGGTTTATGTGGGTTTTTTTTTGGGGGGGGGGTCCAGACGGACACAGACACAAACCATGGTTTGATTTTGTACTCCTTTTTAATGGTTAAATTACATTTTATTAAACAAAAAGCCTTAATTAAAATCATGAAACTTAAACAATTTAACATCAATTTATTAAAAGTTTAACAAAAATTCCATGCTTAGGGCCCTATGAAATGTTTTATTTTTTCCAACCTTATGTTTTATTGTTACCAAATTCTGTGTTTTAGCATGTCTAACTATTTGAAAGCATAAAAACAAGTTTCATTTATTTTTACAATAGCCATATGATTTTTTAACCTCAGAAATTCTGTGTTGTGTATTTATACTTTTCTGTAGGGTTGGGTACCGAAACCCGGTACCAATATGGCACCGGTACCTATGTAACCGGTATGTACCGAACCGAATCAGAACGCAGATTTCG
>JAFVLL020014737.1:0-33710 GCA_021397915.2 Tor tambroides | reverse complement strand
AAACAACAAGTTGAGAAAACTCAAAAATCTGCTGAAGCTGGTTGCCTTAAAATTTTAAGTTGGCTCAACTTTTTTTTTTTTTTTACAGTGTATAAGATAAAACTATAGCCTAAATGAAAGACAAAAAAGTGATAGCAAAACACAGCTCATGAAACGATAATGTTGATACAATGGCAGCATGATTTGAGACAGTTCACACATTTTGCGACTGTGAGAAAAGAAGAGCAAAACAGTATGTAGCTTGAGAGTTTTACAGCCACAGGTGAATCCCACCCCTGCTAAAGGGCTCTCCCCTATAAAAAGAAAAAAACCCAGGTCTGGATTCAGCAGACAGCAGGAGGAAATCCCCACGTTACAAGGAAGTTGTTTTGGAATATACATGCATGAGTAGTTCTAGGGACATACCATGGAAGAGAAGAAATACTCTGAGATCAATGATGTAATCAGCCAGATCCCAGCACAATGAGTATTTTTACATGGACAACAATATTCTGAATTTAACAAGATTAAGACAATACTCTGATTAAGAATCTACCATGTAAACAGATTTTTGATTACCTTAATCCGGGCTAAAGTCATACTCCAATTAAACACAAATTGAATTAAGACGTGGAGTATTCCTATTTTAGTCGCATTACTGAAGTGCAGTATAGACAAAAATGAAACAAAACACCCAAAACTGTACACTGTAAAAAAAAACAAAAAAAAAACAAACAGTTGAGCCAACTTAAAATTTTAAGGCAACCAGCTTCAGCAGATTTTTGAGTTTTCTCAACTTGTTTTAAGTTTATACAACAAAACGTTGAGAGAAATTAGTTGAGAGAACTCAAAAATCTGCTGAAGCTGGTTGCCTTAAAATTTTAAGTTGACTCAACTTTTTTTTTTTTTTTTTTACAGTGTATATGGCATCATAACAAAGACGAACTATATGTTTATACGTGAAATTCTGGAGGGGACGTTGGATGGCGTCGCGTGGGGACGTAATGACGTGTGCCATTAATCGAGCTATGTACTATAACATGTAAAACGGGAACATGAAAGGAATATTCTAAAAGCATCTCATATAAACACCTTAATCATAATATTGCCTTATTTAGAATAAGATAAATAATTAGATTACTGATGACCACCATGTAAACATAGTCAGACTTAGATTTTCATAACATAAGGCTGATTGTCTCACTTCCTCACAAGGTATACTATCTGAATAATTTGAGGCATGGCATACTGTAATTAAAGGTTCTAGTGAAAAACCCTTCAGTCCCATGAGGAACAGTTCAGAGAATATGAACGTCACATTTTCCACGTCAGTTAAAAAAAAAAGAAAAAAAAAAAAGGCTTTGCTCTTTCAAGACACTGCACTGTCTAGGGGGCTTGTTGTATAAAAGTCCGTAGGCCTGTGTGTTCAAAGTGCAATAATTGACAAGTATGCACAAGTCATATGACAAATTTAGCTTCTGAATCTGCTTTACATGTGTGTGTGAGAGAACTTCAGCAGTTTACACTAATCACTAGACTACTGGCAAATGAAATAGGATGTAAACACTTCCTTTTCTCAGTCTGTCACTTTTTTTTTTACGTATATAGGCTATTTTAAGTAGGTGTTAATCGACAGCTACATATGAATATCTTTGGGAGTTTTTAGATGTTGGGGGACTGCTATGAATGCAACCTTTAAACTTTGTTTATTCTCTGAACTTTGTTTTGTTTAATCTTAATGTGGTTGTTAAATGCTTAAAAGTGTATTTATTTGTGAAATTAAAATACTAATTTGTCCCCCAAATTATGTGTCAGTTTCATAGTTTGGCAAAATATAAAAGTTAATGGCCCGGTTTCATAGACAGGGCTTAGCCTAAACCAGGATTAGGCCATAGTTCAATTAAGACATTTAAGTATTTTTTATAAACATGTCTTAGAAAAAAAAAAAAACATTACTGGTGTGCATCTTAAGACAAAACAAAGGGACTGACATGTTTTAAGATCAGTCAGCGGAAGTTTCAGTTGAAACAGCTCAGATTTACATTTTAGTCTAGGATTAGGTTTAAGCCTGGTCTGTGAAACCGGGTGTATAGTTCATAATTAAAAATCATAGTTATATTTTTACATTTTCACAAATGTTCCCAATGTTAGCGTGGTTGTCTGGGCATTGCTACAGTGTTATGGGCCGTTGCTTTCACTCTGCGGCCATCTTGGCATTGCTCCCTAGGAAGATATTTCCAAGTACAGTAAGTACAGATCCTATCTATTTGAACAGGGAAAGACATAAATCTCAGAAGCTAGATAGATAGTGTTATCCTTAAATAAGTTATTACAAATAAAAATATTAACAACATTATAAACGGTAGGCTATCACAAACTGTGCTTCTTTTTTTAGTTAGATTTTAGTCCTGCTAATGCGCATGCGTCAACAAACAGGTGATCGAAAAAGGCCAGCTGCACTTTTAACTCTAATTTTTAAAAGGTAAGTTACTAAAATAAGTTACCTATTATTATTATTATTGTCTGAAGTATCTGTAGTATGTATGATTAACTGGTTGCCATGGTCGTCAGGGCTTCCTTACAAACGTTAGGCCTACACTATATTTAAGTTGAAGTGCGTTGGAAAGGGAAGTGGTTTGTGGCCAAGTATGGTGACCCATACTCAGAATTTGTGCTCTGCATTTAACCCATCCAAGTGCACACACACAGCAGTGAACATACACCCAGAGCAGTGGGCAGCCAATGCTGCTGCGCCGGGGAGCAGTTGGGGGTTCGGTGCCTTGCTCTCACCTCAGTCGTGGTATTGAGGGTGGAGAGAGTGCTGGTTATTCACTCCCCCCACCTACAATCCCTGCCGGACCTTCGGGTTACAAGTCCAACTCTCTACCCATTAGGCCACGACTGCCCCAGAAACAAGTTGCTGCTTGTTTAAATGCAATAACTGATTTAAATTCGTTGCGGGCAAGTAACATACCGCTTTCACGTTCACAATACTAATATAGATCTACTTTATACTTCATTTAAAGTCCAGTTTGTCTTTTACAGCATCGTATAGGGATTTGTTTGTGTCGGCTGTTCGCCATCTAGCGGTTAATCATTATGCTACACTTTAATAATCTTTCGTACATATTTGGAAAGCCGTGTTTTATTTTACTCTACAAATTTGAGAGAGTACAGCCATCGAGACAACAGCAATGTAATAATGCATAGCCATAAATAATGCTCAAACAAGAAGTCAGATGAAGGGTGGAGGTGTATGACTTCATTTTTTCTTTTTCCGTCTTCATGTAAGCTGCATTTAAAGAAATTGGCTTATAATAAATAGACATGCCACATACCAAGTTCTCTGTCTAACATTCTAACTCAGTTTACTATTTGCCGACACTTGATGGGTGATGTGACATGTTTTGGTCTCTTGAAGTCCAATGAAGAAACATGGATCATAGAAGTCGGTGCATGTTGCTCGAGGTAATAAGACAATTCATTTATTTAATTATCTTGTTTTAATCGTGAGTAAGAATATGTGTTACAGGTAAAACGTCGCCCTCTTGTGCTCGGTTCCAGTATTGCATATAAGTATTTCCTGCAACACAATGGCCTGGTTTCACAGACAGGCCTAAAACTAAGCCAGGATTAGGCCATTGTTCAATTAGGACATTTAAGTAATTTTTATAAACGTGCCTTGGAAAAAAAAAATATTACTGGTGTGCATCTAAAGACAAAACAAAGGCACTGATATGTTTTAAGATCAGTCAGTGCAAGTTTCTTTCAGTTGAAACAGCTCAGATTTACATTTTAGTCTAGGACTAGGTTTAAGCCTTGTTTGTGAAACCAGGGGGTAAGTATCTAATGCTTAAAACACTGTAGAAGTAATGCAGAATTCTTTAGATCACATCTGATGTACGTACATCTGTTTATTCCTGTTTCTGCACCAATTTATTGCTTGAATATTGAAATTATAGACTAGAAATGACTATTAGCGCACAGTGGACCACCAAAAGTAAATATTTATTCCTGTTTTTGCTCCAGCGTATTGCTTGAATATTGAAATTATGGACCAGAAACGACTATTAGCACACACTGGAGCACCAAAACTACATTTTGATAATATACAGTTGATTATTGACCAATTAAACTGCAGAAAGTGAGGGGAAAGTTAATGTCATGAAACTTGAAAATGTCGAGGTTCATTTCACCCTAAAATCTAAAGGAAAATAAGAAACAATACTTTGAATAAAGAAAATGATGATTATTCTTAGGAGCTTTTTTTATTTAGGATATGATTCATTTAGGATTCATTTTCTTTCTTTTTTCTTTTTTTTTACAAAATAGAATCTCTCTTTTTTTTTTTTTTTCTTTAGGTTTTTGGAGTAAAACATGACCTGTTTATATGAGATTCACTCAGTTTGGAAAAAATGTAATTTAAAAGCATTTTTTGTCAATGTTAAAATTTCCCAGACAGAGCATTTATTGAAGAAGACTGCAACGCTTAGATTTAAGGAAAAGGTTAAGCGGTGTGTAGTTCCTTCAGCTGCCTCAGAGCCGATGCGAGGTGAACTTTGCCCTCTTGCTGAGTGTTACGCGTGACCTCGCTGACCTTCAGAGGACTCAGAGTCAGATCAAAGATGAGGCTGTAGTTCTGTAGCAGGTGTTTGGCTTGGTCTCTATCCACATAACCTGAAAACCAGTGCTGAAAACATCATTTCATTGTACAAAATCAGATTACTGATTTTAGTCTATCATTTTCTATGAGTCACAGTGCTTTAAAATGTGCTTCAGACGGGGTTTTATACCTGTGTTTTGGGTGTCGCACATTTGTAAGGCCATCTCCATCTTCTGGAACCTCTGAAGCCATGTTTCTCTTTGTTCTGCATTCACTTCACTGTCACTCACTGATTCCAGGTCAGTACTGACCACTGACGCATCCCAGGTCTCTGCCTGAGAGGATCATGTTCAAAAACATCTATCAAAATGTCTTTTTCTATTTCAGAAAGCTGCTGACAGTATAAAATGATAATATTTTGGGTAGTTTTGTCAGGCTCATTGACAGACCTCAACACTTTACTGTTTTTCTTCTTTTACAGCTTTCTGTATGAACTTCAGCAGGTCTTGATAGCGCACCTGCAAAGCAGCATGGTGAGTAAAATGCACTGAACTTGATAGAGCATAAAAATCATTTCATATCAAAAAATGACAAACTTTAATGAAAATAATCCCTATAGAAATCCATACACCTGTATGCATAAAAGCACTTTAACTATAATTTGAAATAGTATAAACTGATGTCTTTTAATGTTTCATTTTATTTTGAAAATGAAAATGTCAAAATATTTAAAAAAAAATCTAAAAAATAAAAAAATCTAAAAAAAGGAAAAAAAATATTTTGCATATTTAATTGTCATAAAAATAATGTCACCATGATAAACAAACAAACAAACAAACAAACAAACAAACAGGTTAATAATGAAAACAGTCAGTGGTGTGCAGTGTAATATGAAACTTGTATATGAAATGAGAACAATTAATTCAAGTTTATATTTCTGATTTAATCAATGGTTTTAATTTTTGCTGAATGCATATATCACCGAAATTGTACAATGACTCAAATAATATTATTTGCTGTAATTCCCAGAAGTTCTGCTTGATAAGTGATCTCCAGTACCTGCTCCGGGTCGGTGGTGTTACTGAAGGATTGGAACATACAGGCCAGTGTGGTGAGCTTCAGAGGGAGCTGCAGTCTGAGGAACAGACATGTGAGTTCTGACTGATGGATGGTTCCTGATCGGGACCGATCGAGTGATGTCACTTCCTCTTCGATGATCTGGAATGTCTGTGGTTCTAAATCCTGCAGTTCCTCTGAGACAGATGAGAGGAGCCAGAACTCTGGACTGGATTTAATTGGGTCCTCTGTCTGGACATGTTGAGTAAGATTTTGATTTTTAATTTAGCATACACTATCAAAAGTTTGTGGTCAAATTTATTTTTAAGAAATTAATAATTTTATTCAGTAAGGATGCATTAGCTTGATGAAAAATGCCAGTAAAGACATTGTATAATGTCAAATTAATAATAATTTATTTTATAGAATATTTATTATTTCTATTCATCAAATAATTCTAAAAAAAGTATCACAGTTTCCACAAAAATATGAAGCAGCACAACTGTTTTCAACATTGACTATAATAAGAAATGTTTCTTGAGCAGCAAAGGAGCATATTAGAATGATTTCTGAAGGATCATGTGACTCTGAAGACTGGAGTAATGATGCTGAAAATTCAGCTTTGCGTCACAGGAATAAATTACATTTTTAAAACATGTTCAAATAGGAAACAGTTATCTAAATTGTAGGAATATTTCACAGTGTTACAGTTTTACTGTATATATGCAAATATATGCAGCCTTGGTGAGCGTAAGAGACTTCTTTTAAAAACACAAACAATTTCTGACCTCAGACGTTTGAACAGTAGTATTTGTTTGATTTGATTAAAGACAGCATGCACATTATGTCTTACCTGTGCCTCCGTAATATGAGGATTTTGCATGAGTTGTTTTGTGTAAGCCATGTTGGTTGTGGACTTCAGATGTATGTAGGATCGTGATCGATCTCCACATGGTGCCATCACACACCGTCTGTCAGGAACCTGGATCATTACCAAACCATTAGCATCCAGCTATCTTCTTCACGAGCTTCAGACTATATAGCACATTATTTCCTCCTAGTAAACAATGGGAAATGGATTCCAGAACCCTGGACAGCGCTGTTATTTTGATTGGTAAGTACCAGGTTTCAGTACCGTGGACAGTGCAACCATTTGACCTCTAAAGTCATCTGAAAACTGGTCAATGACAATCACACAGTGGTAAAAAATGGTTAAGACTTGACAAATTACTGAGTTTGTGAGTTGGATATTACCTTTAACAGTCAGTGTAGTTTTTTATGTAGATGATTTTTTATTACCTGTCTGAGGGCATCTAACAGGTTTTCTGTGTGCTCAAATGGTCTCAGATGCTCCAGGTCATGAGAAGGTGATTTTCTGCTTGAATCTCCATCTGTGACTCTGTTAGGTGGACTGCGTCTGTGCTCCAAGCAGTTTGTTACCTTAAGATGATCTGTAGGACTATATATCATGTTAAATGTATTTGTATATTTTTATTATTGTTAATATAAAATGTATAATGGTAAATATAATAGCAATGTTAAATGGCATTTTCTTTTATTTTACTTTATTTATATATTTTTATTTGATCCTGCACCATTTGTGCTGTGGACAAAAATAAATAAATAAATAAATAAATAAAAAATGAAATATTTTTAGTATTTTTGCCTGAGCTGTACATTTAAATATAATAAATGTTGACAAGTTTATTATTATTAAATAATCTGCCAATATGTTAATTATAACTCTAATTTAAAAATTAAATTAAAAATTAAAAATAATAAATTATGCATCATTTAAAAATATATTTAGATTAGATCTTTTTTGTACCTTCTTGTCCCATCAGTAAAATGCTTAATTTGTTTCCCACCAACAATCTTCACCACCAGCTGTGGCATGATGATCTTCCCTGTGGTTTTCCATCCATCCATGATGTGGGAAGCTCCTGCAGAGGAGATAATGAGACACAAATGAGTGATTGTTCAAATACACACATGCATATATTGGGCATGAAAAGGCATCGCATGCTTAAAAATGTTTGAATGTCACTGCATTACATGAGAAGATGTCAAACTGACTTCACTTTCCTGAGGCAATTTGACTTTAAAGACTGTAAATCTATCAAATACTTTAATGCTGTGAGTCTGGTTGGTGTTTGAATGCTGAAAGGAAGCAAAAGAAAACATTTACTCACCCACTATCACTGAATGTCTGCTTTTTGTGTCTTTCAGGTCTATAAAACAGCTCTCTTAAACAGACCAGCGCCCTTGTCCTGAGCTGATATGCGTCTGAGATACAAGCAGGGTGAGGTTAGGAGCAGCAATATCCACAAATAAGAGCACAGCCTGTTCTCTCTGGGGTTCTTTGGTCTTCAGGGGTACAATCTCAACTGTGCCTTGGTTACCTGACCAGCCCAACCTCTCTCCCACAGCCACTTCCAGTACATACACAGATAAGAGTGATTTATTACAGTCCGCTTCTGAAAGAAAGTCATTCTGCCTGACTACACAATGATAAGGTAAATAAATGGGTTTTAAAAGCCTAAAAATGGTCTTCTAGCTTACTGAATAGCAATTGTAAATGGCATTTTATATTATTATTTTTTAAAATATTTTATTGTTACTTTTATTATATTTTATTATATTGTTTATTATTTGTTTTATTTAGCATTGCAATAATAATAATAATAATCCTATTATTATTATTATTATTATTATTATTAATAATAATAATAATAAATGAATATCATTTTATAATGAAATGTATTTTTTGGAATATTTATATTTTGCATAAGCTTATTTTAGATTTTATTTTGTTTTATTTCATTTTATTTTATTTTATGGTATTTTCCGATTTTCTTTTCGTTTTTGCCTGTTCATACAATGATAAGGTAAGTAAATGGGTTTTAAATGCTTAAAAATGGTCTAGCTTACTAAATGGCAATGGCATATTTATTTATTTATTTGTTTATTTTATTTGTTTATTCATTTTACCCTACAAAGGTACTATAATATTAATAATAATAATAATAATAATAATAATAATAATTGAATAAATAATTATTTATATTTTTAAATAATATTTATATTTTGAATAAGCTTATTTTATTTTATTTTATTTTTTTACTGGACTACACAAAGATAAGGGTAAGTAAATGGGTTTTTAAAACCTAAAGAGAGGTTGACAAATGGCATTTTATTTTAATTTATTTTATCCTGTAACATTTGTGCTTTGGACAATAATAATAAATAAAAGAATAAAAATATTTTTTATAATATTTATATTGCAAAGGTTGTAAATTTGACTATGATATATGTTTACAAGGTACTTAATTGAAATAGTCTGGCAATATGCTAACTCTAACTCTATAAATAAATAAATAAATAAATAAATAAATATGTAACATACTTTTAAAATATCAATTCATTTATGCCTTTATGATTCAGTTGTTTAGGCGTCAAGGTCAGTGATATGAACCACCACCTCTAGGGGGTGACCTAACACAGGAAGTAGACATTTCATTCCCAATCTTTCAAGTGAGCACTGACAGTACTTTCAGGTCAAGATCACATTAGTAATCAACAGCACATTGCTCATACTTAAAGATTTATTTATTGTTCTTCAGTTCCATGGCAAATGAAGTCTTCCAGCCAGTGTTCCTATCATGCTGATCCTATCAGATCTGTACTCTCAGGGTGTAATTATTTTATCCATCAGGATAAATGACTAGTCTGTAGTTTATTTGATGGCAGTAAAGCTGCTAATAGAATCAGTTTTAATTTTAGCACAATTCTTGATAAGCTACAGGGAGATACAGACAGGTAGAATTGGGTTAATTACCCGTGGAGGACCTCAGACCGGTTAATCCGCTGTCTTGGATTGAAACGTGAGCGCAGAATGTGCTTCTGATTGGACTTGCAGTGGTCAAATGAAAGGCCAGCACGTGGTGGATGAAGAACACAGGTCTAATAAGCGCCGCGGTTCCCTATTTTGTTTGATTTGTGCAAATTAAGGCGTGAAAGTGGCTCTTAATGGATGCGGAAATAGCCGGTTTTGGGGAGCATCAGTAGTCGTGGCACATCCCAGTGTTTCTGCCTTTCTAAACGGCTTAACACGGTTGAAGTGTGAAAGTCAGACGGCTAATTCTGATCTTAATGATCAAAATGCGATCCAGCCGGCAGAGGCTTGGACTCCCTCCACGAGGCAGATTGCACAGCCCCAAAACCTCAAAGGAGCATAAAATCACAGTGCTAACACACAGAGTTCACTCCAACTTCAGAGGCAGGCAAAGACGGTTAAAAAAAGCCAACTGAAAGATGAAAGAGAGAGAGAGAGTTGGTTAGAGATCTGGGATGGCAACTGAAAGACTGTAGGTTCAAACCTCACAAGAGGTGACTGAGGAACTCCACTGAGGCTCTAATCTATGGTTAAGATTCTAATGAACGTGTGAAGATTCCTACTGGAATTCTGTCATAATTTGGAATCAGTCCTGATGAGATCAGATAATAAATCCTCTTAGAATTAAATAAGATGCAACTGGATAAACTGAAATTACTACAGGATTTTTGTAGTGAATGATCTTTATCAGAGCCTTGCTTGTTGTATTTGAATAATGTACTTTTGTTATATTGGAATACTCTTAGAAAATTCACAGTCCTTCTGGATTGCTTCCACATTATGATTTAAAAAAAATTCTGATTAAATATAGTCGGAAGTGGTGTCAGGATTACTATTGCTTAGCATGTTGTGGTGAGATTTGCACATGGTCAGAGTTTGTGTAAGTTCTTTTCTGAGCAGATATTGTCATTTTTATAAACTGCCTGCTCAATGTATGCTTAAGCTGCAAAAAAACAATTGACTTGAGGCTCAGGAGGACAAAGAGAAATATTTTCTCTGAATGTCATGACCTTGAATAGATAAAAGGAAGTCTCTTATGCAGTTTGTCACTCTTTTTTCATCTAATGAAATTTGTTTGTTCGTGAATTCCACTAATCCATCATTTTTTTCCTTGGACATCCATAAAATTAATCCATTTAAAAAAATGTTATTTCATATTTATTTATTTATTGTTCTGCAACAGGATTTATAAAACTAACCTGCAATGTACAGAAAACTACATTATAAATAAATATTAATAAAATAAGTATATTTAAAATCTAAGTTATTTAATTTTATGGATTTTATTGTTAATATTTAGGTATAAGGAAGCATCTTGTGTTTTCTCAAGTTTTACATTACTGCAGCATTTTTTTTCTCCTTCTAGGAGATCCATATGATTAATTTTTGAATATATATAATTTGATATAAAATATTTATTTATTTGTTTTTTTTGTTTATTTACTTATTTGTCTGCAGGATTTATAAAAACTGTACTATAAATATTAATAAAATAAATATATTATGTCATACAAAATTGATTTCATTTTAATCGAACTGAATTTTATTTTGTCTTTCAACAGCATTTACTTTCAGAATATGTGACCCAGGACCACATAGGATAAGATCACTTAGGATAGGACAGTATTTGGCTAAGATACAACTGTTTGAAAATCTGGAATCTGAGGGTGCCAAAAAAAAAAAAAAAAAATTAAAATACTGAGAAAATCGCCTTTAAAGTTGTCCAAATGAAGTTCTTAGCAATGCATATTACTAATCAAAAATAACGTTTTGATATATTTACGGTAGGAAATGTACAAAATATTTTCATGGAACATGATCTTTACTTAATATCCTAATGATTTTTGGCATAAAAAAATAGATAATTTTGACCCATACAATGTATTGTTGGCTATTGCTACAAATATAAGACTTAAGACTGGTTTTGTGGTCCAGGGTCACATATATAAAACCACATTAATAACTATTAATAACATAAATATATTATTTTATAAAAAACATTTAATTTATTTATTATTTTTAATTAATATTTATTTGTCTTATAACAGGGTTTATAAAACTGTCTTGTCTGGTGATAAAAGACCAAAAACTTCACCTAATCTTGGCTTAGAATTGACATGATTTGTGCATTAACTTAGACTTCACACCAGAGAGCTGTGAACATCCCAAGAAGATTTCTAGTTTTTAGCTGCTCTGAATAAGTGCATCTGCTAAATGCCTTGAATGTAAATGTTACTCCAAAAGAACTGTCTTTTATTATTACTGTAAGTCACTGTAGATAAAAGTGTCAAAGTATTGACTAATTAATCATTAGGGTGAGTCAGTTTGAACATGTGCATCTGAGTGTAAGAATAAGTTGATGGAGGTCATGACAGAGGCAGCGTGAGAGACTGAAGTGTGTGTGTGTGTGATAAAGTGATGTTTAAGAGCAAGGTGCTGTGGAGACTGACAAGGTGATGAATCACCACTTTCATCCTTTTTATTTCATCTGACGACATCCCATTATCGTCCAAACCCTCGCACACTTACACATACACAGTATCCAGATGGCGTTTCTGTAGAGAGCAGCCATTTAAACATTTGTGTGTGTGTGTGTCTTTGTGCTGTACAATGGGACATAAAATCTCTTTGAAACATGAAGAAAGAGAGGGAACTGAATTTGATGCGCTTTCTTGACATTTTTCATAGTACAATGCGATTCAGCATGTTTTCATGTAACTGAAAGGCGTTTGTTCACAACAAGTGTGTTTGCTATCTTGCAGACAGACTGATAGGGCTGAAATGAAGATGAATGAAAACCACAAGGCTCATGGGTGTCGCATTCAAACATTTATCTCAGGATGGTTTATTTAAACAGTCATTTTTGTTTCATTTTTACTCTCTCATTATCATAAGTACTTCCATTCATGCTTGTGGGCCTTTACAAATGCAAAGTCATCCTGGTTTCGGTTGTGTTGAACGATAAATCTTTGGAGATTCTGTTTAATGTGTTTCTATCAGGCTGAAATCATAATGATATGTTTAACGGTGTGCTGATAAGGTTGGTTGAGCATTAGCGAGGATGGGATTTCTCTGTGGCTTGACACTTTCCTGGGCTGTAATCTCAAATCAAGATTTCATGTCTTCTCATTTCAAAAGCAGACACAAGCTGCTCTGTCTTACATAAGACTTTAGTATTTATTTAGCTGTGAGGACGACCGGTGTTCATTATTCAAAACATTTATGATTACAGCCTCATTTGTGGAGTTGATTTTTGTGAAAGATCTTGTCATGAGTATGATTCTACCTTTCTGATGGTCAAACAAACAAACTCATAACATTTAACCAACTAAAATTGAGTTTATATCTCACAGTTCTGACTTTATAACATGCAATTGTGACTTTATATACCATAATTCTGACTTTATAATTAGCAGTTGACCCCTAGTTACTGTTGTTACATCCGACAAGCTATGGCGCTCTCATGCCACAGATCATGCTCTCACGCACTGCAAAAAACAGACAAGACAGAGCAGGTTACTTTTGGTATGAAACAAAGCATCAGCTTTCAAATTTTGTCATTTTGTAAAAGTTTTTCAAACAATAAATTCCGTCTTGTGGCTCTTTAATGTGTCATGACAGATCGCTGTAGCACCTTAGTTCAAGCGGCATGTGAACCGATCAGGTATTCCACTTTACTACTAGTTATAGCATGAAATGCTGTAAACGTGAATGAACATCGGAAGGTATTTTCTTTAAACCGCAGAAAGACGTCAAAACACACCATTTTTCAAGTTCAAGTCTGCCGATGTTAATCTACTCTACTGTCTGGTTTGTTTTTCAGACTAAATGGCAGATTTGGCATTATGATTGGTCAGATCGCCTGTCAATCAAACTCGTCACAATTCTGAAAAAAAAGTCACGCAATTGTGAGAAAAAAGTCAAGTCAAATCACCTTTAATTATATAGCACTTTATACAATACTGATCGTGTCAAAACAGCTTTACAGTGTCAACAAGAATATAGTTTGTCAAAAGTCAGAATTGTGAGATTACCTTTTACCTTTTTCGCAATTACCTTTTTGTATTTTTATTTAGTGGTGGAATTCCACATGGTTAAGATATCACTTGCTATGTCATCACTTATTGACGCAACAAAAGTATTTTTCTTTGTTTATAAGTTTATAATACTTAATGCATTGATGTTAAGAAGTCAAACTATTGTAAAGTGTTATCAAATTTTGTTTAAAAGTTTTTAAAAAGTATACAGTAAGAATCCAGTACCATGTCGGCACCAATAGCCTTGTGTGTCGACATATAGCGCAACTGCGCTCACGGCGACCTGAGTTTGATTCCCGTCTCGAGGTCCTTTGCCGATCCCGCTCCCCTCTCTCCTCCCAGTAATTTCCTGTTGTCTCTCTACTGTCCTATATGAATAAAAAGCCCATAAAAACAACTTTAAAAAAAGAATCCCGTACCATTGTGATGCACAGTATGTAGTGAACCAGTGTTTGTTACATTATTGTGTATTTTAGCATAAATGGAATTCTGTTTTGACCAATCAGCATCCAGAATCAGAACTCAGATCTGTTTTGCAATCGCTCATTATTACAGATGGATAATGAATGATTCTGGATGGATGTGTTTCCCATCATCTCTATCAGTGTGATGTATTCAACGCAGGAGCTTTTTCCTGCCATAATCTCCTTGTTTTTGTCTCTCTTGTTGAAGAGTTCTGTCGCGGCGATCTGCGAGACGGTCTCTAATTGATCAGCTTAACAATTAAACACAGAACAAGGCCTGTCTCTCTGTTTGTTTCTATCTCTCTCTGCCTGTCTGTCTTTTTTATGTCTGGCAGCAGCCGCTCTGAATCAGGTTATTCTCTGACAGATAATGGATGTAGCCGGTATCTAAGCATGCTCCCCAAAGCCAGCTCAATCCTTCCAACAAGATAAAGGCGACAAATTACGCGGCCTGAAAAAAACTCGCAGGAGGAGAACCAGAGAAAGAGGCGAGGATGTAAAGAAAGAGAAGACACAGGTGAGAGAACAAATGTGCTTAGAGATTAATTGATAATTTGGTGTGTGATTCTCTCGTCGTTAACCTTTAGCGCAGCGCAAATGACGCGTCACTCCATTTAAACAATGGGGTTGTCCGCCGCAGCCGATTGTGTATCTGCTGTCAGGAGGAGCATTGATCAAGAGCTCCACATCAGTCTAAATGTGCAGGAGTCTCTCAGCGCTCCGTTCATTCATCACACGAGCCTCCTCCTGCTTGCGTCCATCCTTATTAATGTCCTCAATGCATGTCAGCACCTCCCTCGTAAGTACGGCCAAGGGAGAGCGTCGCACATCCTTCATACTTCCTCAAGGTCTTCAGGAGTTTTAGGGAAACTGACAGTCTGGCGCTGAAAGTTTTCCAAAGGGCCTTTAAAGGGACAATTCACACATAAATTAAAATGTTGTCATCATTTAAAGAAATAGTTCACACACAAAAAAAAAAAATTCTGTCATTAGTTACTCACCCTCATGTCGTTCCAAACCCGTAAGATCTTCGTACATCTTCGGAACACAAATTAAGATATTTTTGATGAAATCCGAGAGCTTTCTGACCCTCCATAGACATCATTAAAATAGTCCATGTGACATCAGTGGTTCAACCTTAATTTTATGAAGCTACAAGACTACTTTTTGTGTGCAAAGAAAACAAAAATAACGACTGAACCACTGATGTCACATGGACTAGTTTATCAATTTCCTTGCTACGGTTTTGGGCCTCGAACATGGTAGTTGCGTTGCTGTCTATGGAGGGTCAGAAAGCTCTCAGATTTCATCAAAACTATCTTAATTTGTGTTCCGAAGATGAACGAAGGTCTTACGTGTTTGGAACGACATGAGGGTGAGTAATTGATGACAGAATTTTCATTATTTGGTGAACTATCCCTTTAAGGCCTGATGAACTTAACTATAGTCGGTTTGACAGTAATGGAGGGACAGTTAGGCCAGCTCACTACTACTACTGACTCCTTCTTTTAAAAACAGAGCAATGAGAAGTCAGGAATCTGCTGCGGAAGCAGAAGACCAGGAAGGCAGCAGAACCTGACTCCATATCATTTGCAATGTTAAAGTGGAGTACTTACATGCTTGCCCCAATATTTACTTATATATTCAACCTGTCATTAAGAGTATGCAGAGTTTCAGCATGTTTTAAAGCAGCTGTTATTATTCCAGTGCCAAAAAAGCTGAATATTAGCTGCTTAGATGATTACAGAACAGTGACCCTAACTTCTTACTAGTTTGCCTATAAGGCAAATGGATCTGTGATGCTGTGCATCTTTGTCTTCATTCAATTTTGCAACACCTTGAATCCCCCAACTCCTATTTCAGGACTCTTTTTGTGGACTGTGAATCTGCATTTAAAGGTATAGTTCACCCAAAAATGAAAATTCTGTCATTAACTACTCAACCTCATGTCATTCCAAACCCATAAGACCTTCGTTCAGAGGAAAGCATGCGCATGCATCGTGGTACAAAATGGCACCAGGGTGACCCGGAGGAGAAGAATTGTTGATTAAAATCGTTGTTTTTGTTTTCTTTGTGCACAAAAAGTATTCTCGTAGCTTCATAAAATTCCAGTTGAACCACTAATGTCTCATGGACTATTTTAACGATGTCCTTATAATGTTTCTGTGCTTTGATCGTGGTAGTACCCTTGCTGTCTATGGAGGGTCAGAGAGCTCTTGAATTTCATCAAAAATATCTTAATTTGTGTTCCAAAGATGAACAAAGGTCTTGCGGTTTTGAAATGACATGAGGGTGAGTAATCAATAACAGAATTTCCATTTTTGGGTGAACCATTCCTCTAATACAAATTTTCCAGTTAAACTTTTTGATAATTTAAAGCAATTTGGGGTTCAACACTCCTTTGCTCTTTGGATTTTGGATTTTCTGCACAATAGATCACAAGTAGTTAAAATTAATAATACATTTTCAAGACCTAAGACAATAAGTGTGGGGCTCCACAAGAATGTGTACTTTCACCATTGCTGTATTCTGTGTACACTAATGACTGTGTGTTGCTTTGTAAATCAGTGCAAATTTTTAAGTTTGCAGATGATACTACATTGATTGGTCTAATAACAGGTAATAATGAACTGGACATAGAAGGGAGGTGTCTACTTTGTTCAAACGGAGTTTTACACTAAAACAAAGGAAACGGTGTCTGATTTCCGACGGAGGACAAATACTGTTTTGCCATTAATTATTAACGGTCATGAACTTTACAAAGCTTTAAGTTTCTTGGGACTACCATCTCTGCATCGTTGAAGTGGGACGACAACCTAAAAGGCTAAGAAATCCCATGAAAGTTTTTTTTTTTTCTTAAGACAGCTTAAAAAGTTTGGCGTAACTAAAGTTGGAATGTAATTTTATAGAGCTGTGATTGAAAGCGTGCTGCTTTCTCAATTACAGTGTGGTTTGGTAGCTCCACAGCTCAGCAGAGAAGTCAGATTAGTAATATAATACGGGCTGCCTCGAAAATTATTGGTTGTGATCTTCCAACTATTGATGAGATTTATGTCTCACGTTTGCAGAAAAAAAAAAGGTCTAACAGCCCTGAAAGATCCCTCACTTCCAGCCAGATACCTCTTCAGGCAGACATTTTCTGAACAGCACTTATTGTAGGATTGTTCATGCGCTTAATTCCTCTGGCATTTATCCATCTCTGTTTCACTCCCTGTAACTGATAGCACATATATGTATTTATGTATGTGTGTTGTTTTAGCTCACCAAGTAAAATTCTGAACAACTAGGTTGTTATGGCATTAAATAAATAAATAAATAAAGGTGCATGGAAACACTAAGATGTGGATATACTTTCCAAAGTGTGCATAAAAACAGCATGATTACTTTGTTAATTTAGAAGTCATTAGTACAGTAACCTAAGATGAAAATACAGTGATATTCCATTTCTATTTTGTACACATTTCCCTGGAAGTGATGATTTTGTTCTCTTGAGCACATTGAGCACACAATGCAAATTGTTTAATTTTCTGATTTAATTTTATATTTTATTTTACATCGATTTAATTCAGTTTTGCATTTTATTTTATTTTACATTTTTTACATAGATTAATTTTTAAAATTTGAGTAGAACCAAAAATGTCTTAAAGGCTTGCTTCATAAGATTTAATATATCATCATATAGGATGCTTTAATGGTGTTTTTTAAATCATTTTTAGAGCTTGGTCACCATATATTGTCATTGTATAGTCTAATTTTCTCCTCTTGTTTTTCACAGAAGAAAGTCATATGGGTTGGAACAACATGAGGGTGAGTAAATGATGAAATAAGTTTCATTTTGGAGTAAATGATCCCTTTAATGTCACCTTGGGAGATATTCTCTACTTTTTGTTTGAGATTTCAGCCCCCCCAGAAAAAAACATGCTGACCTGATTCGAAAATTACCTGAAATTGTCTCGACATCAGTTGTTGTCATGCAATAGAGGATTGTTGCTGGAAATATCTGGAGCAGGTCCGCTGTGACATAATTATTCAAGGAGCATTTTGTCTAACCTTCGCAAACGGCGCCGTTCATCCATTCAGAGCCTGGTGTTTGGGTGGGAAATGTAGCAGGACCAGGGTTCAGTGTGGGACCTCAGGAGGCAATGAAGCAATACGTTTCCATCTTTCTGAAGGTCACCTGACCTACATGTGCTGCAGGAAGTTGGATACATGTTTTTTTACTGCCAGTTTTTACAGATTTATCAGTGTCACTCCTTAAAATCTGAGTAAAAGCACATATTTTGTTCCTTTTATATCATTTGTCAGGGATGCTTTGTAAGGCGTGAATCAAAACAGACCCTGTTTACTTATTAATACATGTTCCAGGTGTTTTTGTGCATCTTTTATCAGTACCAAACAAAAACATGACTTATTTTATCTCTGAATGATGTTTCTTGACAATGATTTTGGTTGGAGTCATTGTACATCCTGTGCCAGTGACGTTTCATGTTCCGCAGATTTTACTCCTTTGCGGAGATATTTTAGTTGTTCTAGAAATGGCAATAAATAATATAGGAGAGCACTCACATATCGGTCCTAGAGATGCGGCTGACCTAGAAAGACAGTAAAAACACAGGAGGAAAATAGATAAAGGGTCACTCAGTCAGTTCAGCTGCTTTATCTTCAGCTCAAAAACCCTGTGGTGTTCAAAGTCACCTAAGACCTGTTGGAAACATTTCCCTGAGTTGAACTAGTATGTAAATATTCACTATATTGCAATAACCACATACAAGCTGAGTCTTCCACCCACTTAGAGTGGCTGATTGACAGGTAAAGTGACTAATGCTGCATTCAAGTCCTCTGGAAATCATAATGATGTACGTTCAAATGATTTTTGCTAAAGTGAAATGTTTTTGCTCGATAATGTACTTCTGGAAGCATTTTAGCACTAATGCATCATAATGAAGGGCAAAGGATGTGCATTTGGTGAGTAATCATTGTTTTTTGTGTTTCTTGTTCTCTCAGAGAATGACGGGAAATGTAGTTTGATTGCACTAGTCTGTCTCCTCATGAATCAGCTAAATGGCTAGTGTTTTCTGGCTAGCTCTATAGCAGTTGCTAATAAACAGTACTCTAAATGTGTACAAAACTGTAGCAGTAAGATCTATTTTTTTAAAGAAGTTTATTCAGCAAGGACACACTAAATTGATCAAAAGTGACAGTAAAGGTTTATTTCTATTTCACAAAATATTTCTATTTCAAATAAATGCTGTTCTTTTGAAATTTCTGTTCATCAAAGAATTCAGAAAAAAAAAAAAAATCTTCCAAAAATATTAAGCACAAAAATATTTTCAAAAACTGTGAAGCAGCACAACTGTTTTCAACATTTATAATAATAAAAATGTTTCTTGAGCATCAAATCAGCATATTTGTATGATTTCTGAAGGATCATGTGACACCGAGACTATTCATCCAAGAATGTAATATCATGGTTTTCGAACATATATTAGGCGACACTACTGTTTTCTACATTGATAATAATGAGAAATGTTTCTTGAGTAGCAAATCACCATATTAGAATGATTTCTGAAGGATCACGTGACACTGAATACTGGAGTAATGATGCTGAAAATTCAGCTTTGCATCACAGGAATAAATTACATTTTAAAATATATTGAAACAGAAAACAGTTATTTTAAATTGCAATATATTTTCAGTGATTTTTAAAACAGATCAATCTGCGACTGTATTTGATTCAATTTTTTTTACACCGTTTTTATTTTTAAAACATTTCTATATATCTTACATTGCTTATATAAGTATGTTTTAATTAAAATAGTTATGAATTTAAATGAACTGTCTGTAGGTCTGCCGTCTGAGCTGACACTATATTTGACATAATTCAAGGGTAGAAATTAAGTTTGATATTGAGCTGAATGAGACTTGAATGAAACCTCTTTTTTTCGGTGAAATTTTGAAGAGTAAATGTTCGGTTTTCAAAGAGCTGTGGCTCACGGATGATTGCCTCCCCACCTCTATGTCATTTCATGACAGTGTGTGAATCCGCCGCTGATAAGGAAGCTTTACTGACAGAGAGACTGACGGTCTGTCATGGGCTCATTGCACATAGGAAAAAGCCTGTCGCTTGATCGGGTTTAACTCGCTACTGAAAGAGGTCAGCGCTGGATTTACCCCAGGTGCTCATGCGTTTCTTTAAATGCTAACCAATGCAAATGGCCTCACTGTTATCTCTCAATTATGCCGAATTATTTTAATCCAACAATACTTTAGATCCGTAATGTGTGCCGGGAATGACGGATGCCAGCTGTTCTTCAAACTCGGACAATGCCTGTTTGAGCTGAAGCATTGATGGCTTCTCTTTGCAATAGTGCTCCAGCTCACCCAGGGGACGAGGACGGATAATGGAAGTTCAGAGCCGAAAAGCTTGAGGGTTTGCTGGGAACGCCACGTGCCTTTTCCCTCTGGATCCACCTGAAGAGAACCTGAAGGATTCATTCAAATGGCACAGAAAGGCATAAAAAGAAACTGGAAATGCTTGCTTGAAATGCTAAGTTTTGATATGAATGAAATATGTCACATGGTTTAGTGTTTCTGCATTCAGCAAGTTAAACAAAAGCTAATCTTGGTTGTGTAAACATCTTTTTTTTTTTTAAATTAGTAGTACTTAATTCATGTCTGCAGTCGATCCAATACATAGTACACTGACTCAAGTCAACAGTAAAGTCTATTACTGTTGAAATAATGTCTCATACACTTGCAGTGCAAATAGATTCTAGCAATCAATGAACATTTACTTCTACAGTTGGTTAAGTATAACATACTGGATGTTTGGTCACTTCTGTGCTGACTTTGGCTGGTTATCATGGCTACACTGCTCAATCTGGCAACCTGCAACGATAACCAGTTTAACCAACTAGACCAGCAAAGCTCCTTTAAAACCAGTTTTGGATTTTAAAACTCATGTACCTCATAAAACTCAGAAGACTTAAGAAGACTTGGTACTCAATATGCAAAATTTAGATTCTTTTTTGATCATCTGCTTTATTTTTCAGATATTTTTCAATCTTCTCCCTTTGTGTTCCACAATAGAAAGAAAATCCTGCAGGTTTGGAATGAGTTTACATCGACTTCAACCTGATGGTGAGTAAATGGAAATGTTCATTTTTGAGTGAACTAATCTGATTTATCACATCTGTTTATCATTTATTCTACTAAACTGGTTTAAGCAGTGTTAAGTGCCCATTCACACCAAGAATGTTCACTATGAAGATAACTATAACGATAACTGCATTAAAATCCATCCACACCAATGCACAATAACATCTGCTTATTATGCACATTGAAGTTTTGTTGTCTTTTATTGTTGCTTTAAATGCTTGAGCTCTTTAAAGTCTAGGGTCTGGTGAATTCTGTCCTTAATCCTATTCTTATATATCATTCTAAAAAAAATGGTGCTATATAGCACTAAAAGTGGTTCTTTGGCTCATAATCATAGGGGAACCACTTTTGGTGCTGTATAGCACCAAATCTTGGTTCTTCAGCGGTTCTTCACCGGTTCTTTGGCACCGCTACCATATACAGAACCTGTTAAGCTCCTGTATGGTTCTTCAGTGGTTCTTTGGGGTGATTAAGGTGCTATATAGCACCACTGCCGTACAAAGAACCTGTTAAGCTCCTTTAAAGGTTCTTTACGAGCCAAAGAACCACTGTTGGTACTGTTTAGCACCATTTTTGTTGAAGAAATACAGTGCAATATGGCACCATTTGACAAAGGTATTGTATAGCACCTTTGAAGATATGGTGCTATATAGCGCCAAAAGTGGTTCCCCTATGATTACAAGCCAAGAATCACTTTTAGTGCTATGTAACACCATTTTTGCTTCATAAGTGTATATTAAGATAAATTAGCCTGTTAAAACTTTATTTTTATTGTTCTTGGTGTGAATGAGCCTTTACTCTCATACTTAAAGTTAGTGATTTGATCAAATCTCTACACCCTTAGTAAACTCTGGCATATAATTTGAATGAAATATTCCTTAATTAATGTGTCTTGTTCAGGTCAGGTGCGCTTTTACTTTAGTAAGCGATGGCGGATGCAAAGCAGGTGCCAAAATCTCATAGACTTACAATGGAGGAAGGACCCGAGCTATATTTAGTCGAGCCTAATTGTCTAGCAAAACAAAAAAAATGCACCTTTAATGACTTGAAAATGACAAATGTGTACATATGCATATGTATTTTATGGAAAATAGGGGAACATGCAAATAAAAAGCCACCCAAATCATTCATTAGGCTCATATCTAGGTCGACTCTCTAGGCACGAAGCGTCTGCTCTCATTGTGCTTGAAAAGAAACTTGCTGGACATTTATGACAAAACTCAGACACAATGTATGATTTTTAAGGGACACATTTATACTGTTCTCATAACTCTAGAAATTTGCATAGAAGAAATAATGCATGAATAATTTAAAATCATGTGTACATCTAGCTCACTCATGAGTGACTGATTTGGAACGTACCACCGGCAGCAACTCTGTTAATGTCCATCAGATTGCTCACTTAACAAAACAAATGGGAAATGCTATACGCTAACAGATGATTCCAGTAGTTTTTCCATTAGCAAATCATGAAAATTTAATCTGCATTTCTGTCTATGCTTTATTTTCAGTCGTGGCCGAATGGTTAGAGAGTTGGGCTTGTAACCAGAAGGTCGCCGGTTCGATTCCCGCACCAGCAAGAATTGAAGGTGGGGATTGTGAATGAACAGCACTCTCACCACCTTCGATACCATGACTGAGGTGCCCTTGAGCAAGGCACCGAACCCCAAATTGCTCCCCGGGCGCTGGAACAATGGCTGCCCACTGCTCTGGGTGTATGTTCACTACTGTGTGCATGCACTTGGATGGGTTAAATGCAGAGGACAAATTTCGAGTATGGGTCACCATACTTGACAATACATCGCATAAAAAAAAAAAAAAAAAAAAAAAAATTTCACAGAGATTATATTTTCAAATATTGGCCCAAAAAAAGGTAGGATAATATAGTTTACCTGTGATGGCATAAATGCTATCTAGGTAGGTTTTTTTTTAATACAGTTATGCAGTCCGTCATTTTCAGCTGTGCTGGTTTCGGAAGTAAAATTCCTATTCATTTTCTCCATACTGATTTCAAAAGTGTCTTCGTTAAAGCATCATAAGCCATGAACCAAACCAACCAGCTACAAGGTGAATCACAACATTACAAACTTACAAGACAAAGGTATAAGTCTGTTTACGTAATGGTTTAATGAGGGAAAGGACTAAATTCCCATGAAGCATTGCGATTAAAATGAAAAACAATGGAGAAATATAAAACTGTTAAATGTTTTTGTTTTAATTATTTGTTGTTGGTTGTATAATCGATATATCTTAGGTTTATTTATATTTAAGTATTTGAGAGCGTAGGGAGACTGACTCGTATGTCATTTGCAGTGCTTATGGGAGTGGGCGGAGCTAAAGATCACGTGCTTTGCTCACTTTGCTCTCTGATTGGTGGAATTTTCTGTACAGCATCATGGTTGATGTAGATTTTTACCACAAATTCTGCTATTAAGCGTGATTATAGAAACATGTTGAATTAATGTGAACAAATGGGTTCAAGTAAAACATACAATCAAGCTCATAACTGATAAAGGGTTTATATCCCTGTGGAGGTTTCCCTGTGGAGAAAATGAAAACAGAAGCCTCACACATTCAAGTTACAAATGTTAAAGGGATAGTTCACCCAAAAATTAAAACTACACCATGATTTACTCACCCTCAAGTTATCCTAGGTGTGTATGACTTTCTTCTTTCAGACAAATACAATCGGAGTTTTATTTAAAAAATGTCCTGGCTCTTCCAAACTTTATAATGGCAGTGAATGGGTGTTTCGATTTTAAAGCCCAAAAAAGTGCATCCATCCATCATAAAAAGTGCTCCACACGGCTCTGGGGGGTTAATAAATGTCTTCTGAAGCAAAGCGATGCATTCATGTAAGAATAATAGCCATATTTAATACTTTGGTCCCACTTTATATTAGGTGGCCTTAACTACTATGTACTTACATTTAAATTAATAATTTGATACAATGCACTTATTGTGTACATGCATGTTTTTACATTGTACTTATATATTTAAAAATACCTATATGTAATTACATCTGTAATTAATTTCTGTAATTACATTTATAATTGCACTGTTGACCCAACCCTTACACTTTAACCCACCCATAAACCTGCCCATACCACCAAACCTGTCCCTAACCTTACCCATAACCTCAATAGAAGCAAAAGTGTTTTGAAATACAATATGACCACAATAAATACATTGTACTTATTTTTTGATGTAAGTACATAGTAGTTAAGGCCACCTAATATAAAGTGTGACTAAAACTTTATAAACCGTAATCTCTAGCTTCCGTTAACTATTGTACGCGTGCTCAAGAGAGAGTGTTCCAGCGGATGATGTAGGACGGAGACGTAACTTAAGCTCTGGTGAGAAGTCACGAATTAGAAGTACAAAATAAAGATTTATAAAGAAAAATGGATTTTGATATAAGCCAAGAGGAGATTGATTTTCCTTTGCTGTAAACTTGGTTCTCATCATATTCTCACCGGAACTTACGCTACGCTTACGTACTATGTCATCCGTTGAAAATGCCACTCTCTTGTAAACGCACGCAACTCCGATAAATCAACTCTGATTGTATTCATCTGAAAGAAGAAAGTCATATACACCTAGGTCTAGGATGGATTGAGGGCGAGTAAATCATGGAGTAATTTTCATTCTTGTGTGAACTATCTCTTTAAAAACAAGGTGGATATAGTAGGCTTGGTGTATATTGCATTTGATCTTTTATTATCAGTCTTAGTACATTAGGCATGTTAAGCGTTTTTCACATTAAGTGCTGTTGAACATCCCACTATATTTGTGATTGAAATACTGTAGTGAGTGCAGTTTGTTCTCAAATCTTTGCTTTTCTTCATGAGAGGTGAGCTAAATATGTGTGGCTTGATATAGATGGAAATTTGACAGGCTTGTTCTCCAATTCTATAGATGTTTTGCCCTCCAGGTGTCATAATGTGACTGACAACTTGAACTGAGGTTAACTTAGGTCTGCACAAAAATTGACATATGATGCACAATACACATTCTGCTACTTAATAAGCAGCTAGTCAGAGTAGTTTGGTAGCTTGCTGTTCCGAACTTGTATGCACGCATTCTTGTTGGCTTTGAAGTGCATAAACCGTGTTTGAGTAAGTGAATATGTCCGTGTCTGTGTGTGTATGTGGATGTGTTTAGGTGTGTGTCTGCTGTAATAAAGGTTAATAAGGACGTCTTTTCGCTGCCACACAGACAGAGCTGTCAGTCCGGCGCAGAACGCGACTCCAACAGGTCTCCGCCACATGCCGCGGTAGAATATTTTAGAATATTAATTGCATACTTGGTATGCTGTTGTCATATGGCTTTTATTAGTATTCTATCAAGCCAATGAGGCGTGAGACCACCAGATGTAGCTCAAATGTCTCTCACTGGGGGAGTTCCGCTATGTGTCGAGTTTGTAGTGTCAGATCAGCGCTCCATGTCTCCTGTTCATACTGTAAGTGAGATGATGAACACGAATGGGTTTATAAATGCTGAGGGCAAACACTGAGTCTATGACTCAGCTTAATAACTCAAGGTCACAGATTTGAGCAATCAGAGATGCAGGTTAAAACCCCCTCATGACACTTTACATGTTCAGCAGTGTGAGATAAGTCAACATAAAACACCATTTGATAGATAGATAGATAGATAGATAGATAGACAGATTCTGAAACATGTGTTTGTTTCCCTAATTCTATTTATTAAATTGAAAGTAACTTATATCATTTTTTTGTGAGCTGTCATCATCATCTCTTTGTGATTTATACTGATACAGATCTGCATACCTATTCTAAGTTATTCCAGTCTTTCCAGTTCTTTTTTCTCTTAATTGGTGCAATTATTTTAAAGACTAAATCTGTGAAATATTCATATGCAAACGGTAATGATGAACGAGACAGAAAGAGAAACATCTTAGAGGGGTTGCAGTGACTCATGACACTGAACACGCTCAATAAATCAAGACGACAGAGAATGTGTGTGAGAAACAGAAGCAGCGTGAGAGATTGTGTGTGTTTCTGCTCTCCTCTCGTCTTAGGCAGCTGAGGTCAGTGCTCTTGACCTGCTTAAATGCCACAGTCACTGAGCGCTTTATCTGCACCACACAAATGATCAGCCCCTCATCTGTATTCAGCAGCCCGTCTCACACACACACTCTCTGTTTACCACATAACCACTCAAGCACAGCAATAGTATTATCTCACGCTATCACTCGCAGTCTTTTGCACCGGGAAAACTTAATATGCAGGTCCAACAAATATGAAGTAGATGTGACCTGTTCGTCCTGTTGATGCAACTGCTTAAGATGACTTAACTAGTTTGTAGGATGAGAAAACACTCTTTGTATATGATATAGTACATATAGTGTAGTTATTTAAATATAATACAGTATTTTTAAAATTAATTTACTATAATTTAAATATATTGATATATGATGTAATTATTTAATTAGTAATTTTAAAACAGTATAGTGAATTTAGTTCAATTTTATTTAAATTATTTTATTTAAAACTATTAAAATGGTGGACAGTAGTGAAGTATTTTTACTTTACTCAAGTACATTTTTAAAGTATTTGTAGTTTGTGTTTTTCTTTGGAAAACTTTACTTCACTACATTCCAAAGCATAATGTCATACTTTTTACTGCACTACATTTCATAAATTAAAGTTTGTTTTTACCTTTAATGCTTAAGAACATTAGAAATGTAGTACTTTCTTGTTCTCAAGTAAATCTATGAATTACTTTTACTTGAGTAAAAGTATGAAAGTAATAGATTTCTAATGTAATTAAGTATTAAATGATATTTAATATGAAACATAGTGCAGTAAAAAGTACAATATTATGCTTTGGAATGTTGTGAAGTAGAGTTTTCTAAAGAAAAACACTGATAAAGTACAGACACTTGAAAAGTACTTTTACAGCAGAGTAAAAATACTACTGTATGCCTCTGTATTATGTAAATATATATAACAATATAGCTGAATTTAATTAATGAATGGTTTTCTAGAGAGACTAGAAACAATAAATGATTTATTGTGTATTTTACTGTTTCTGTCTCTGTCCTAACTAGGTTTGACATGAGAAGTCATTTGTCTGTCCACACTGAAAGTGACATGGTGTGTGATGTACAACAGTAAAAGCCAATCAGAACATCTGGTGTTTAATGTGCAGTTTTTGGAGTGAGGTTTTCGATCAATGAGACTTTACTGTGGGCGGGGCTTGCCTGTTTCTCTTTATAATTTTCTCTAATATAATTTATAATTTTTGTAGTACATAAGCACACTGATTTTCCATGATTTTAGGGTAAGGTTCTTTCTCTAACTGCTTATTTTTTGCTGGTTGGGAAACTGTAAATGATTTTGTTTGCCATACAAAAAATGTGCATGTGGATTCCTGTAAAATAGTCAGATGGCCTTTGTTGTTGTTATGTGCAATAATTGGGTTATATTTAAGCTGGATATTCGCTGTCAATCCCCAAAGCACTCGGATCACTAGAGATGTGTGGTTTGTTGTAATGAAATCCAATATTTATGGTAAAACTCTGAAACGCAGCCGATTTTGAATTCAGTTTTTAACTGGATCGAACTCTGTTTCCTCAAAAGATTAGAAAAAACTAAATTCCTTCATGATCTGACCTATTAAGATAAAATTATATGGTATTCTGGTATCTTTGCCACTAATTTATGCACTAATTCCAGTTACGGTATAAACAGGTTTCAACCACAAAGTGCATTAAATGCATGATGTCTATGTATAGCATATATATATATATTCATGTAATTTTCTGTAACCATAAAGTGTTTATTTTTGGTTTGTTAACTGCTAAATTTAAACAATTTAAAGGGACTGGTCACCTATAAATTTAAATTCTGTCATCCTTTACCCCACTTTTTTTCTTGACTTTATTTTTTCCATGCAGGTGAATTTCTGAATGTTTTCCTTCTGAAACTTAACCAAAGATTAATCAAAAATTGTCATTTTTTTCTTCCACAGAGAAAGTAACAGCACATGGACTTTGGATGATTAAATTATTAAATAATTAAATTTGCTATTTAAATATATTTATTTATATGTTAGTGTAATTATTTAAATATTCTATAATAGTTTTAAATATATTCAAATTAATATTTAAATAATAAAATGAAATAATTTGTATTTAAATATATTGGACCTAGCATATTTTAAAATAACTTAAATCTATTTTAGTTCATATTTAAATAATTTAAATATATTTAAATTATTATTTAAATATATATTTCTTTGTGGACAAAACTTGGCTTGTTGATCACTGTGTTTAAACCATATAAAGGAACAGTTCACTCATAAATGGGAATTTTGTCATCATTTACTCTTTTTGACTATTTCTTTTCAGGTGAAATTCTGAATCTTCCTCTCTGATGAAACTCGCGTCTTCCCAAATTCTCTGTTTCTCCACCACAGAAGCAGCACGTGGGGTTCTGACGACATGAGGGTGAGTAAATGATGATAGAATTGTCATTTTTGGGAATTGACCTATTTAGGTAGCGGCACGCTGGATTATTACCTGCATGCGCTCCCAAACCCGCTGCTTTAATAACACAAACGTCTCTTTACATTTAGCAGGAGGAGCATTATAAAGAGTGCATTTGTGTGTGTGTGTATAATTGCATGTGATTTAAATGCATTGACTGGAATCCCTGTGCATGTGTTTGTGTAATATGATCGAGCAGCTGTGATTGAGGAGAGAAAGCCATTTCATTCAGCCGTGTTTGTGTTTGTGTAATCATTACTTCCTTTTGGAAGCGTGCGCCTGATGGACTGATAACGAGGGTCATTATAACTCAGCCGTCAAATTACACAACAACCAATCAAAACGCAGAAAGAGGGCATGGAATTTACCAGGTTCTCACTATCACTGTCGCTCTCTCAATTTGTCCGTCCTCGCTCCTGATCTCTCCAGAGAGATGTGTGTTTCTGTGTGTGTGTTTGTGTCTTCTCATTTCAGAGAGAAGCCCAGCATTACTGTGAGGTGTCTGACCCTAATGTCATGAATATTCATGAGCGTATACAATCTGTCAGCTGGTGGCCCGTCATTGTGTCATCTTTATCAGCTTGTGTGTCATTTCTCTGGCACTGGTTTGGAGAAGCCTGATTTGTAATTATGTTGTTCGATGCCATGAGGCTTCAGTTATGAGATGCATAAGGATGGATCCCGGGCACAAGGACATAGTAAGAACTAGACGGAGACAATTCGCCACATTAGTTGAAGCCCTTTTTTTTTTTTTTGTTAGATTGGTGTATTTGTGAAAATGTCAAACAAGAAGTTATTCCGTACATTTTAAGGGGTCATATCATATCAAGTTGAAGTTGAATTTTGTTTGATCTTTAGAAAGAAAAGAGTAGTTTTTGAGACTTTTTGATGTAATATATTATACACTATAAATTATACACTATTCACTAATATAAGATAACCTCAGGGAAAAAATAACGACCCCTTAATGATAGATAGAGATAGATAGATAGATAGATAGATAGAATTAATTTTTAAATCATGTTTTACATAAAACAATAATAAAATAAATGTATCTAAATATAATAAAATGTAAATAAAATAAATATAATAAAAAATATAAATATTATAAAATCTAAATTTAATATCTAAATATGATAAAATGATTAGAATTATATTTATATTATTTATTTATATTATTTATAATATTTAATATTTAAATAATTAAATTTACTATTTAAATTATATATAAATGTATATAAATGTATTTATGTATGATATAATGCATTTAATTATTAGAGAAAAATTTGTAATTTTATAATAATTTAAATTTTTATAAATTATTATAAATATATAATTATATAAATATTTTATAATTTAAATAATTTTAAAATATTTCTTTATTTTATTATAATTGAATGTACTATTATATTTAAATATATTTAAACATTTTATTACTATTACAATTATTTTGAAGTAAAATGTATTATATTTAAATATATTGAAATGTATTATTTAAATATAGCACATTTAATTAATTAAATACTACATTTTATTATAATTACTAATTACTATATTATTATTATTACACTAAAATATATTTAAATTTAAATAAAATATAGTACATTTAATTATCAATTAACAGTCACTAGGAAAAGGGACAGAGAGCGACTCGGAAAATGAGAAGATTTATCAAATATGTCAGTCTCTGTGTATCTTATTTTTTTCTTGCTGACCATACAAACATGGTACACACATACACAGGCACTGTCTGTCCATATCGTCAGACGTAGATAAATTGCCGCTGTACCCGAAACAAATTGGGCCAGGTTAAAGAGAATATGTTTGTGAGAGCGTATAGAGAGGTCGTTCTGCTCCGTGTCCCTGCAGTATTGCTGACAGTCACTTTACTTCAGCCAGCACATATTTCACATCTCTTCAGCAGCTCAGCAAGGATTCCATGTTCAGAGCTCATTACCTCGCCTGACAATTAATTAATAATAGTGGTCTGTGGCTGGGCTCCGTCCGTGGGGATCACGCTCACGCAGGCCCGCTCATGTGTGCTCTACGTGGGACTGGGGTTCAGGTCATTGAGGTGTTTGTGGTTTGAAGACCAGATTTGCTATGAATCCCTGAATTGGGGTACAGCACTGTGTTAATTAATTAATTCACACTTGATTCATTTAAGAAGAATCTAAAAGCAATTTGCACAAACTTGTCCAAATGAACTCAAGACTCTTGCACAGGATTTATTTTATTTTATTTATTTGACTTTAATTTCATTAAATATTTTATATTTAAAGGTGTTCAGAAACATTTTTTGTTATTCTGGTTGAAAGTCTCTTCACATCCTGATAGCAATCATTAAGTTAGGTGGTCTAAATGTATTTATCTGTATTTATATATTCTGTGGAAGGTGTAGGACCAAGAAATGTTTGTCCAATCAAAACGCTCGGTCCGAGCGTTTTAATTTTCTCTCCTACTTGCCTGTCAACATATGTATTTGCATACCTCTGCGCACCCTGTTCGCGCAGACACAACACGTCATCAGCGCATTCACGCACGCTATTGCAGACAGAGCGAGAATGGCAGGCAAACATCAACAACCCGATCTTCCTTCCTGGTATTGTAGTAGATGTTTCTATGTGGTTATTATGTTGTTCTGTCTGGTTGCTAAGGTGTTTCTATGTGATTCCTAGGCTAGGGTGTTCTGAGCAATTACTGGGACACATTTGTGGTGTTTTGAGTGGTTGTCAGTGTGTTGCTATGTGGTTATTATGGTATTTCTAGTGGCTGCCAGGGCATTGCTATGTGGTTGCTAAGGTGTTCTGACCGGTTGCTAAAGCATTTCTATGTGATTCCTAGGCTAGGGTGTTCTGAGAGGTTACTGGGACATTCTTGTGGTGTTTTGAGTGGTTGCCAAGATGTTTCTATGTGGTTATTATGGTGTTCTGTCTGGTTGCTAAAGTGTTTCTATGTGATTCCTAGTCTAGGCTGAGCAGCTGCCATGACATTTTATGTGATTGCTAGGCTATTGTTATGTGGTTGCTAGGGTTTCGATGCTTTAAAAAGGACTCGAGTTTAAATACACAATTTGTAAGAGCTTTTGAGGAGGTTTATACCAGTTCTCCACTTACAGTAAGAGAAAATATAATTCTTAAGATATTTCTCGCCGCTTATGTCTTCAGGCTGTGGCAAATGCGAATGTTTGCTAATGTGATTATGCACTTATCAAATAAAACGGTGGATCCTTACAAGCAGGAGCTGTTTAAATCACACTTTGTCTTGTCGCAGGCAGCAGCATTGTTGTCGCGGCGTGTTTTAATGATGGAAGTAGGCCACAGACTATGGGAGGGGGCGGACGAGGAGTGTTGCATTAGCCAGTGTTCGTGACACACACAGTTCGTGTGGCCGCAGATCCTCAGACTGTTGGCGGCGATAATTAAATTTCCCAGAATGAGCACTGGCACTGTGACACAGGGGTAACACCTAGAATATCCCCCTCTCTCTCTCTCCTTCTCTCCATCTCTGGAGGAACAGATAGAGGCCGGGTGAAACAAATGCGTTTCATCAGGGGACCGCGTGCCTCAAAAAATCCTATTTGTTCCGAGTTGCTCTTTATCAGTGCTGAAGCTGAGATACGGGCGGCACTGGAAGGTCGTGAAATAACCTAATGAATCCTGTCCAAACTGCATGAAGGGGAGGCGAGACCTGCTTTTAGGCAGATATTGCAGAGAAAGATTTTGTCCAATATTTCTTTCTTTTTTCTTCTTCAGTAAATTGTCATGACGGAAATGATTCCCCGTGAGCGCCGGCTCTTGCGCTCCTCATCTTTCCGTATTAAAATCCATGCGGATGATTCAATTTTCTCCTGCTAATTTACTGCGGCACAACTTTAATATTCTTTAACCTTTGGTGATTAAAGCTTTCTCGAGGTGGGTGGATGGGGAATGGCTAAATCAAAGACTGTTAATCTTCATTCTTAATTTATTATTTCCCATCTCACGTAGCGTAGCGGCTGTTCGGCCGTCACGCCATCACACACGTGATTACTTCACACAAAGCCTTGTGTGTTTGACATGTCTGTGATTGACAGCCTGAATGGAGAATCTTAATGACTGTACATACTTATCAGGTGAATTGTTTTTAAGCTCATGTTTACAATCTGTGCTATATTTCCTAGCTAATAGCAGGTCCAGATTTTGAAAATTGCATTTTTGTAACCGTAACTAATTCAATTTATGAGGTCACCTTGAAAATGAGTTCATGTTAATGCAGTGCTTTTGTATACATTTTAAAGATTTATTTTTGGCATTTTATGCCTTTATTTAGATAGGACAGTAGGTGGACAGGAAGCGAAGTGGGAAAGAAAGAGGGAGTGGGGTCAGGAAAGGTCTGTGAGCCGGGACATGAACTCAGGATGCCCAAAGTGCAACGGTGCTACATGTCAGTGCGCTGCCCACAAAGCCATCACAGCGATGCTTTTGAATGCTTTTGAACAAATCAAGAATTGGTTTATTTTTACATTCAGTGGTGACTGACATGCATGGAATTTTCAATAATTTGAGATAATGCTTCCCTGACATTTATGGAATTTTTTAATAATTTATGAGATAATGCTTCCCCATCATTGAAAGAATTTTCCATCACTTATAAGACAACACTTTCCCACCATTGATGAAATTTGTAATCATTTATGAGACAATGCTTCCCCCAGTTAATGGAATTTTCCATAATTTATGAGATAATTCTTCTCTGCCATTGATGGTATTTTCCGTCATTTATGAGATAACGCTTCCTGCCATTGAGAGAATATTTTGTCATTTATGAGATAACGCTTTCTGCCATTTAAGGAATTTACATAATTTATGAGATAATTCTTCTCTGCCATTGATGGTATTTTCCAGCATTTATGAGATAATGCCTCCCACCATTGACAGAATTTTTAATCATTTATGAGATAACGCTTCCTGCCATTGACAGAATTTTTAATCATTTATGAGATAACGCTTTCTGCCATTGA
>JAFVLL020014736.1:0-10348 GCA_021397915.2 Tor tambroides | reverse complement strand
GTTCTTCACACTAAGAAAAAAATGGTTATTTTAAGAACTGTTCACTGAAAGGTTCTTTGGGGAACCAAAAATGGATCTTCCTCTAAAACCTCCTTTTGGAACTTTTGTTTTTGAGTGAAATTGTTTAACTACCTAATCAAATGGTAACAGCTAGAATGTACATGTAAGTTTTGTTTAATCTTGTAGAAAACTTGTTTTTCTTCTAACTATAAAGTATAAGTTCTTGAAAAGTGTTTCTGGTCCAGATGTTGGATAAGTGGAAGAAAATATAATTTTAGCTCTTCATAAACCTGCGCCAACTGATATCAACAAGTATTCAGTAAGTATGCAAGATGTTGTTTATAAATGTTTGTTGAGTGTCAGTCCTCATTTGCTCAGTCAAATGTAGTTCTGAAGTTGATTTTAAATATGAAATGATTAACATTAGCACTGATATGCAGGGAAAATCTGCAGAATGTATTTAAACATGGTAAAATGTGTTAACCCAGCTAACAGAGAACATTCTCAGAACATTCTGGCAAATTATGTCTTGTTAATAGAAAGTTTGTTCAAAGTTATCTGGTCTAATAATGTTATAAAACTTTATACATCATTCATGGAATATATTTCAGGTTTTTTTTTATTTTTTTTTTTAAGTGTTACTCATTTCAGAACACTCAAAAGTAACATTCCCATTAATGTTTGTATAAAACCAAGAAAAACGTTTTTAAAAACTGGACATTTTGAACATTTAGAGAACATTCAGAAATAACATTTTATGACTGAATATGTTAGCAAAATGTTCTTGGAACATATTTATTGTTAAGCTGAGAGTATCTCACATCATTAGCAAAAATGCTGTGAGCAAAGGATTATGGATACGTATAAGTTTGTGAAGGGTGGATATTCCAATCCATGTGGGTCTGATTATTAGCTGGGAATAATAATTACCATTATCATAAAAGCAATCATCTCTATAGGTGTTAGTGTTTCTGACTCACCTTTTATTTCTTGGTAATTCTCACAGTTTATAGGACAGGCTGGGACACAAAGACACAGACGGGGGGTGCACATTCCAAAATGTAACTGTATATTGAATGCTTTAATAATTATAAAAAGAGGAATGATCTTGGTCCAGGGCTTGGATACTGATCAAATGGGCTTGGTGCCCATTAAACTCAAGACAACATCAGAAACTTAGTAGCACCACTTCAATGAACTCCACTAGCAAAGTGGATGAACAAAGGGAGAACTCATGGCAAAGAGACTGAGAATCATGACGACCGGTCCAGAGCCTGATGATGGCCTCTGGAGACCTTGTAGGGGCCATGCTGGGAAGGGTCATGTCAGACATCGACTCCCATGGTGGGGCCCTTCTTCCTTACTCCTCCTCCACTGTGACTGTCACCACCTCCCCACTGGGCCCGTCCCAGCTCAGACTGACCCCACCAGTCCAAACCAGCAGGGGTGTGTTCCCTGCGTCACAGTCCCAGTCGAGCCATCACAGCGCCCCTCCAGTGAGAAATAATGAGAGCGAGGGCCTTGATGCTTTATACGTCATCATTTGTCCAAGAGCTTTAAGTTCCTGTACCTGTGTGGTTAATATCAAAGAATTTGGTGGTGGTTTTTTTTACTTGTTTTTCATTATCATACATCTATAACACTGTGATGATCAAGCAGCAGACAATGATTATTTTAATTAACCTTCAATAAGGTTTAATTTGTTGACATTAGTTTATTACATTATTTAACATGTTTAGTTTATTACATTGTTTAACATTGTTTTTGTTAACATTAATGCACAGTGAATTAGCATGAACAATGAACAATTATATTTTACTAATTAATAACAAAGATTAATAAATGTTTTAAAAAAATATTGCTCATTGTTAGTTCATGTTAGGTAAAGCATTTACTAACGTTAACAAATAAGACCTGTACATAAGCATATTTTATACTTTACATTTATTCCATAAATGTGACCCTGGACCACAAAACCAGTCTTAAGTAGCATGTGTATATTTGTAGCAATAACCAAAAATACATTGTATGGGTCAAAATTATCGATTTTTCTTTTATGCCAAAAATCATTAGGCTATTAAGTAAAGATCATGTTCCATGAAGATATTTTGTAAATTTCCTACTGTAAATATATCAAAACTTAATTGTTGATTAGCAATATGCATTGCTAAGAACTTCATTTAAACAACTTTAAAGATGATTTTCTCAATATTTTGATTCTTTTTGCACCCTCAGATTCCAGATTTTCAAACAGTTGTATCTCGGCCAAATATTGTCCTATCCTAGCAAATCATACATCAGTGGAAAGCTTGTTTATTCAGATTGTGAAATCTCAGTTTCACAAAATTGACCCTTATGACTGGTTTTGTGATACAGGGTCACAAATATAAAGTATTAAACATTTTGTTTTGACCAGTGATTCACCAAATTCCTAATGCGTATATGGATTAATATATATTTTTATTATTATTATTGGCTACACTTTATTTTAAGGTGTCCTTGTTACAGTGTAATTACACATTTATGTACAGAATAATATTAATTAGTACTATGGTTAGGATTAGGTTTGGCTGAGGGTTACTTGCATGTAATTATGCATAATTTACTGTTAGGATAATAATAAGTACATGTAATGTGTATAACAAGGACACCTTAAAATAAAGTGTTACCTTATTGTTATTTATTATTATTATTATTATTATTATTATTATTACACATATTCACTGAGAACTTGCTGAATCACTGGTCAAAACAGAAAGCATTAAGTAATGTCTGAAAAATGTATATGCACAGCCCCCCAACCAAAAAAAAAAAAACAACTTATAAAAGCTTTGTAAGTGTCTCAGTGACAGGGGTTTTGGGGACCTGTTGCCAGCCTGTTCAAGGATTCTTGCGCTCGTTTAGACAGAAACAGACTCAGTGTCGCCCCTTTACGGACAGCCAAGAGATTTAACTGCAGCTTTGTAATACAACTGTGTCACCTAGTGGAAGGATGGAGTGATCATGTCAATATAAAAATTTGTCTTGCAATGTCAAAATGTTAGAATTGTGAAACTATCTATCTATCTATCTATCTATCTATTCTTACTGCTGTTTATCAAGGTAATTAATTCCCTCTGTCACCATTAATCTTATTGAAAAGCTAGCATATTGCTAAAAATTCAATATATTAAGAACGATCAGATAGAGTATGTGCATGCACTGCTGTAGCCGTTGAGACATTTCTCCAAATTATTTTAAGCCAAATATTTTTAAAAGTATTCATTTTTAAACAATATACATCAGTATATTTTATATACATCTTCCTTTCTATTTTAAATAATCGTACCTGTAAAATCGTGAAGTTTAATATTTATAATCCTGACTGACAATTTAAAGGGAAAAGGCCGCTGTGTTGTTATTGGCTCAAAAGCGGAAATGACGCATTGCCAGCCGGTGGCGGGAACGTGTTATTTGCTGTACTCAGAATTTACAGCACTGTCGTTTTGCAACACTAAAGCATTTAAATCTTAAATATTTAGTCAAATTAATAGTCAAGTCACTTACGCAGTTCGATGTTGTATTTATATCAGATATCGATGGGGCTATGAGGCTGTCCTGAAGCTTTTATTTTTCGAACACAATCAAGGTGCACGAGCGTCACCGTTGGATGTAAGACCGCGTGAGAAAGGATTCTCGTAACGGAAAATATTGATATCAAAATGAGCTTTTTCAACCTAGACCGGTTCCGTTTCCAAAGGGACAACGCAGGAGACAGTCACTGTAAATCGTCGGACGGATCCAACTCAGATAAGGAGAATAAACGAGGTGAGTAAAAACTGCCATTTCTCAGCCAGGGCTTTGTTCAGCTTTCATAATGGATGTTTCTCAAAACCTGGTGTGTTTTCTTCCTAGACAGCATGCCGGGTGCCGTAAACACATTTGTTTTTATCTGTGGTTATGTTGATAAGAGGTGGAATGCGAGTTTCAGTCTTTAATTTTCTGTTTCCAGCCCACCAAAGAAAGACAGATGGTCGATGTCCATCAGGCAAGGCATCAAGACACGCATTAGAGGATGTTTCTGCAGATGACAAAGTTGTCAGGATGAGCAAGTAAGCAAGACTATGAGTCTGTCAGAAGTGAGGCTGTAGCGCATCTTCTCTTGGACACATTTGCTAATCCACACACATTTTCTATAGATTTAACTATTTGAATGAATAACATGCAATTATTTCACAGGGATGCAACATCAGAGTCCAAGCACCAGATAAGCAAGGATATGGAGGACAAAATCATCAAACTAATGGAGATATTCCCTCAGAAGAGCAAGAAACATCTACTGGAAGTAATGAGTTTCTCATTAATGTAACATCAACACTTAGGGCAAGTGAACGTTGAGGATTTTATGCTCTTGTGTTACTTTATATTGTGACAGGTAGTTGAAAGTACCAGCACACTGGAGGGAGCTATAGCACATTGTTTGATGATTTATGGAGATGACGGTAAGGCTGTTTTTATGATTTGCATGGACTGTTATTTAGGGGTGTAACGATACGCGTATCGCGTACCGACACTGTGCTGCCTTGTCACGGGAACATGCCAGCTGAAGATAATGAGGAAATTACATCGCTCCCTTTGCCAAGTGCATTCCAAACGACTACATAATGGCACACACGTGCCCTGCTCACTCCAAAGTCCCCACTAACAAGGGGCTAAGGATGATCACTTTGATTTGGAAAATGCCCGTGAACTGTTCGGTATGCAATATGTGTATCGTTACACCCCTATTATTATTTGCAGTTCTTATTGGTCAATCACAGCATTCAGCAATCAAACATTTTTGCTTACAATATTATGACTTATAATTCAAATCAATTTCTTTTTTGTATATGCAGATTCAGGCAGATGGAAAGGCAAAGCTGGCCATAGTGAAGATGATGATAACGATCAACCAAAGAAGAGGAGAAAAATTGTGGTGAGTGATCCGTTTGAATCAATGTTTTAAACCCAGCATCTTAATGTGGTGAACTCGCTTTTAAATGGCTTTTGATGCTGAATTAGCGTTCAGATTCAGAATCTGAGGAGGAAGAAGATGATTCTGATGATGAGGAGAGTCAGGAGCCAAGTAGAGAGAGGCAGGAGGCTCTGTTGAAGAAACTGAAGAAGAAATTGCCTGATATCGAAAAAGAGGTAGGGTTAAGGTTTAAAATTAAATTGATGCCAGAGCATTGGAATTTTCTGGTGAGTTTGTGTCTTGAATTTCTCAGGTGCTGAGGGATGTCCTGAGAGAGCACGACTGGGACTATGAGAATGCTTTGGGTTCACTACTTGTGTTTTCATCAACAGGTGATTATTAATGCATTTCAGCTACAGTTGAAGGTTTAGTCCACATAGAAATTTTAGTGTTAAAATGAACTGGTTTAAAGCCATCCATGCTTTATCACTTTAAATTCAGATTCAAGTTCACCAGAAGATCAGAGAAAACAAAAGTCAAAATCATCTCACTCCAGGGAAAAAGAGGACAAGAGCTCTCAAAAGCCTGACAGCTCGTCTAGTCTGTCAGGATGGCTGACAGCAGCACCGTCTCCCGTGCCAAAAGTCTCTAGTGTGTCTACTGCAAAAACACAAAAATCAGCAGTCAGCAAAAGCACAACCAAAAACACATCCTTTAAACGGAAGAGGGGAGATGAATTACCGTTAAATGACGTCAGTGCCTCCGAGGATGAAGAGGAAATTGACAGTGATGTTGAGAGTATCTCTGATGATCTGGATTCGGAGGACGAGGACAGCATCTCTGGCAATCTCCAGGAAAAGATCATTCAGTTTCTTCAAGAGGCTTCCCTAGATGAGCTTGCTCTAATATCTGGCTGCTCAATAAAAAAAGCCCAGAAGATCATTTCGCTGAGGCCCTTCAACACTTGGAAAGATGTGGTAAGAATCTAATGTGTGCAGTCTGCACTGCCATGTTAATTGTCACTCTGAATTATGTTATTGTGGTTGAGTGAATCTTGAAGTGCTCAAAGGGGATTAGTTCTTTTGGCTGTGGAAGCAGAGATTCATATTTGGCAGGTTTGTATTCATGCCCGCTGACAGATTTATCTTTAGATAAATCAGAGTTTTATCAAACTGTTTAAATGATGTGTTAAAATCTGCCTCCCTATTTTGAAATGTTTTGGTAACAAAATGGGGAAATTACAAACCATTCCATGCACTGAATTCTGAGTGCCATTAGCTATCAGTAGACAGACAGGTGAATCATGCTGGTGGAAAGGCTTTGGCTGACATGGCAACAAAAACTGTTAATTAGTCCTAATTTGTACAGAACTGCACTATTTAGCTACATTTAACCATTCGGCCCATGGTGGAAAAGCACTAATTCTGTTTATCTTCCTTTCAGAAAGAGCAGTTCTTTAAGGATAATGGCCTGTCTATAGAGCTGGTACATGGCTGCAAAGTTGTGCTTAAGGAGAGGCAGGTGGTTAGAGACCTTATGGGAAGATGTGAGAAGATTGCACAGAAAATGACTAAAGATGTTACCCAGGTCATTGAAGCAGGCATGGGCTCCATCAAGCAACCCGAAGTCCTGAACAGCAAGTGAGTTTCCCATTATACACACCTGGCATATCAGATTATGCTTTTTTTTTGTTTGTTTTTTTTTTAAAGTCCCCCGTAGTCAAAAATTGTATTCTTTAAAACTCATCTTTGATCATCAAAATGACATATTTAAATGTTTTTTTTCTTGTGAAAATAATTTTCTCATGCCTTAAAATAGCTTGACTGTAACTCTACACCCTTGCCTCATTTACTATACACGGATCTATGAATATGCAGATTAGCCCCGCCTCCACACAGTCTCTCACCAGCCGGCCATGAGCCATGGCCTCCTGATCCACTAACTGAACCTTAGTGAACGGGATGCAATGGCAAGTGGAAATATTTAAGCCATATATGTTTGAACCAGAAACAAGCTGGTATGCTCAACGTAAGCAAAGAGACTGATGGCTAACTTCTTGAGGTAACACTATCTGTTTGCGCTGGGTCATACACGGATAATGACTGATAAAACTGTTTTTACTAGCGGACAACCACATTGGATACTGTAACATTCGTTAATTTGATCTACTTGACGATTGTCCTCAAAATGCCTTGAAGACTGAAATGCAGCCGAGTTTGTGATTCCAAATCGCGCCCGCGAGCATATGCGAGTGACGTGCGGATGTCAATGCGGGAGAGGTGCGTCTGACTCCGGGCTAATTTTACACTGTTGCCGCAGGTTATTGTTCAAGTTATCGGTTCTAAATACAAATAAATAAGCGGTAACAGCACATGACATCGTGAAAATAGGGGGAAATATTAACAGTTAGCGAAACGTCTACAGCAAAATATAACTGTTACCGGATTATCCTGGCTGCCTTTTCACTAGATCCTCTGCTTTGCAGCACAGTTAATGATATGCTAACGATAGGATCCCTAGACACGATTGGTTATTGAAATTTGTGACATAGCAAAAAAGGCTGTTTCAAACCGCATTTCTCTGCCTGCCATTGGGAGACTACAGTTTTAAGGAGAAAATACTCAGCAATGGTGTTGATAAATGGATTGGCACATGGTTTATCTAAAAGCATACTAAAAACACCACATAGACAAATAAACAACATAAGTTGATTTTCACCACAGGGGGACTTTAACTTCTTGTTTTTGACTTCTGTTAGTTTCAAACTCCAGCCATATCAGCTGATCGGCTTGAAGTGGCTGATTCTTCTGCACCAGCACAAGCTGAGTGGCATCTTGGCAGATGAAATGGTGAGTCACTGTCATCTTGATTTCAAAGGCATGAAATCCAAGAAGGTTACTGATTCCTTTTAAGCAAAGGACTATTATCAGGGATATTGGTTATAAGTGATTTGATCTTTCCACAGGGGCTGGGTAAAACTATTCAGGCCATCTCTTTCCTGGCTCATTTGTATGAAAAAGGAATCAAGGGCCCTCATCTTATTACCGTACCCTCATCCACGCTGGGTAAGAGACATTTCAGTGGGAGTGTAGCATATAAACTTTCCCTATAGTGTTGCTTGAGATTTTGCATTTCTCTCTTTGCAGATAACTGGGTTCGTGAGCTGGGTCTTTGGTGTCCCAGTCTTAAAGTTCTTATTTATTATGGTAAGTTAGGCAAGCACGTTTAAACATTTAAACTAACACCCTGCCCCACCCCACCACACCCACTCCCCCCCCTGAAAATAAAAAGTTATTTTCTAAGATAAAATTGGATTTTGAATCCCAATGCAAAATAATACATGTTAATACAGAATCCTTTTTGTCCTGTCTGTATTCTTGTTTATAATTGTAGGGTCTGTGGAAGATCGCAGATACTTGCGACAAGACATCCTCAGTGGCTTAGTTGAATTCAACATCATAGTATCCACGTAAGTATAAAATGGCTCACCATATTGTTTTACAAAACCAGTGTAACATACATAAGTAATGTATTTCTGAAAGTCACTTGTGTTCAGTAGTGTTAACACTTGCCTGTTCTTCCTTTCTTCTTTCATCTGTATTAGTTACAATCTCACAATAGGGAATGACCATGACCGCAGTCTGTTCCGCAAATTGAGGCTGAAGTATGCTGTGTTTGATGAGGGCCACATGCTGAAAAATATGAACTCTCTACGCTACCACCACCTCATGGCCATCAATGTCAGTACAAGTAGTTCTCTGTGTCATAAACATTATTGTAAATACAATTTAAAGAAATGCTGTTCACTTCCATTCTTTCTCTTTTGGGCTAGTTTCAGAAGTGATGAGAAAGTTGTTCTTATCTATACCTCTTGGTTGTACATTTGTGTTTGTCATCTACAGGCTGAGCACAGATTGCTGCTGACTGGAACACCTTTACAGAATAACCTGCTGGAGCTCATGTCCCTGCTGAACTTCATCATGCCCTCCATGTTCTCCAGCAGCACCTCACAGATCTCCAAAATGTTCTCTACGGTACAGAGAGTGCACACATTACGTCTAATTATAGTACTATATGTGCCATCTTTCAAAAATGTTATTCACTTTAAGTATACAGTAAGCAGTATATACCTAGACAAAACACTCTCTCACTTTCTGCTCATCTGCCTGGTTTCAGAGGTCATCAGAGGAAGAAAGCAGTTTTCACAAGGAAAGAATTGCACAGGCCAAACTTATCATGAAGCCATTCATTCTGAGACGAGTCAAGAGTGAGGTAGACATTTTTTATTTTTTTTTTTTTTACTGTGATTATGATTAGGGATGATTTTCGAATATTCGATTAGTTGATTTATTCATAGAATATTGAATAGGTTGTGCGATTATTGTCTAAAAAATTCCCCACGTTTTCGGTGCTGATGCGGTGGTGACGAGTAAGCTGTCAATAACGCACTTAAAAGCTGTCAAAGACAACAGAAGAATACATTCTCACACACAAACTGTAGATTTGCAACTAAGAAAGATGTCAAATAAGAGTTCTGTGCAGACCACAAATATCCCCGACTGGGTTAGAGGTGTGCTGAATCCGTATTGAGAAAGGCACGGGAAACAATTAACGTGTTCTATGGAGACACTAAAGGGACATATGGTTAGCCGCATGCTAGTGGTAGCCTGTTACATTACAGTACATGCAATTTCACTGACCAGCAACAGAGTAAGGAGAGATGACTGATAGGACGATGGTGAATGATTTGCAGATCCTGAGCACCACTGACAAACATCTAATCTTGTAAAATGTGTGGTAAGTACTGCTGCTTCATAGTATAAACGTGATCGCGAATCTCGAAAGTGAAAGTAAAACGGTTGTGCGTGCCCATTCAAAAGCGGTTTCAATGCCCCGCATATTAATAATGGCTCACTGATGCCCACAGTTAATATACAGTATAGTTACTGAACGATAGGATTGCAAGAGAAAGTATTGGAATATATTTTTTTGAGCGGTTTAATACCTTATGAGCAGTTGTTTTATGCTAGTCGACAGTTTTACGTGCTGTCATTGTTATTTGTTATATTAATATGTAATAACAACCAGATAGCTTAGGAACAAGCTGCTCCCAATAACAACTAGACAGCTTAAGAACAAGCGTGCTACCAATAACAACTAGACAGCTTTGGAACAAGCGTGCAACCAATAACAACCATAATGTTTCAGCATGTTGCAATCATTGTATGGCTTGAGTTAAAATAGCCTGTTTTAATAAATTAAAGTTTATCATACAGATTAAAAGCGTGAGTGGTCTCTCTGTTTATGGGTGTGTAACATTAGCCTAATATGTGCGCGCATGCATACGGGGAAGGGGTGCGATTATTTTTTTATTTTATTTTTTTTTCGAAAAATATTCGAATAATTCCCAGTGAT
>JAFVLL020014732.1:0-11036 GCA_021397915.2 Tor tambroides | reverse complement strand
AAGCTGGACATGGCGCGGCCGCGATTTCCACGCATTTTTAGATGCTGTGAACAGGGAAATCTATTTAGAGCACCTTATTATATTAATTAAAATATGATATTTGGTGCCAGATATCTATTATCGTATCGCACTGAGAAGAATCGCGATATATTGCCATATCGATTTATTGTCCCACCCCTAATAGGAACATATTAAAAATGCTAACAACTTGGTAAAACATGCTAGCAACATGCTAACAATGCCTATAAAAATGCTAAACATGTTAGCAACATGCTAAAATGCCTAGGCAAATGCGGTTAAGAACACAAACATGCTAGCAACATGCTAACAATACCTACGGACATGTTAAACATGCTAACAATGTGTGTTTCTGAGTGAGGTGTTGCAATTTTACTACTTTTTACTACACTGAAAAAATACGATAATGACAGGCTAACAATGCATAGGAACATTAAACAAGCTAGCAACATGCTAACAATGCCTAAGTGCATATTAAACATGCTAACAACATGCTAACAATGCCTACAAACATGCTAAACATGTTAGCAACATGCTAACAATGCACAGGAACATATTAAACATGCTAACAACATGGTAACAATGCCTACAAACATGATAAACATGTTAGCAACATGCTAAAATGCCTAGGCAAATGCGGTTAAGAACACAAACATGCTAGCAATATGCTAACAATGCCTATAAACATGCTAAACATGCTAAAACATGTTAGCAACATGCTAACAATACCTAGGAACATGCTAAACTTGCTAACAATGCGTGTTTCTGAGTGAGGTGTTGCAATTTTACTACTTTTTACTACACTGAACTAGATTCTTAGTCTAGGAAAAGATCCTCTGAGGTTTGCATTAGTTCAGCAGTAACATAACGACCATATTTTTTGTGATCAAACATGTATCTTGAAAAACCGTGGTCAAATGCATAACGCACACAAAACGAAACCTTACTGAGAGTTTAGAGTACAGAAGATTTTGAGGATTAAATAATCAATTGATTTTAGAAGGTTAGTGACATCAAAACAATGTCCATGTTTGTTTCAATTGTTTCAATGTTTACCGTACTAACGTTCACAGGGACTTCTCACCAGTGAAAAGTTATTATTAAATTAAATTATTGACGTGTCTACAAAGATACTGAGAACAAAAATATCACAACAAATGTTTCAAAACCCAGATTTCTAATATGCTTGTACATATCTTAAAATACAGGCAACAGGGTGAAAGTCAAAAAATGTGCGAAGAACATGTCACAAACATGAGAAATTTTTAACATGATTAAGATTTCACATTGCAAAATAACCTTCATCACAATTAAGCAAAATAACACCCAACATAAAACAGTCTCAGTCAAGACATTGAGGTCTCACCTTTTGTAGACTTGTGGGGTTGAGCTGTGTTTTATCAATGATCTTCACCGCTACCTGAAAAACAAATATAGTGTTACTGTGAAACGTGTATATTTATAGATTCCTATAAATAGCCTATACATCTAAATATCTAAAGACTACGGGGCATCCACGTCATCATCCCTCTCTGCGTCAGAGCAAAACGGCTCCATTTCTTACATAATCTGGAGTTTCTATTGGTCCTGCAAGCATGTTCTGACACACAGGCTGTTAAATAATGCATGCTGTTTCCAGCACAAGCTAAGTGTCTTTATTTTAAAACTCAAAATAATCTCTTCCGCTTCCCTGAATGAGGGAGAACTGAGAGTCAAGAGTTAAACAGCATAAATGTATAATGTGATATGTTTTCTGAGTAGGGGTGTGCGATATTGGAAAAAAAATAATCTCAATATTTTTGGGATTTTTTTCGATAATGATTATTAGACGATATTTTGCCGAATGTGTTACTGTGCTGATATCTGACTACCGTGGACAGCTGCAGTTTTCACATCAGTGAACAGAAATTTGTGAACAGAAATTCTTTTGAGTCAAATTGTTAAATTTAATCAGTCAATTTACTCTGTTACCAAACAAATGAAACCAGTATCAACAAAATGAATCTTTGCAGAAGTTGCATCTGAAGTGGCATTTAGATACACACTGTTTAGATACACACTGTTTAATGCAGCTCAGAGGGACATGGAGTGCTTTAACCTGCAGTTACAAATGCATAATGTTTTGATATTTTAAACATAAAACATTGAATACTGATGTTTGAAATTATTTTAAAAATGAAAAGATACTTTAAATGTGAAATTAAAACCGCCAGTAGGTGGCAGCAAATCACTATTAACAAGTGAGTCATTGCGACTGAACCGAATTCATTCAGGAACGAAACACCGTCATGCTGAGACACAAAACTGTTCTGTGGTAGCCGTTTGGATTTATTTTTGGTTGGCGAAATAGAGCAAAAACAGGCAATATTGTGTCTAAAACGCAAGTCTCTTAACTTATTGTTTATTGAACTGTTGTTTAAAATCAGTATCACATTTGTAATCATGCTTCTTTTTGTGTGATTTTAGCTATATGAAATGATATAAATGTACATTTTCTGCCCCCATATCTTGAATTTTGTGATCTTTCTTAATGCATTTTATAGGCAGTGAAAGAACACACTCTAAATGTGCACGTGCACTGTTTAACCCACTAGACTTCGTCACGTAATGTATGCGTGCACTCCGTAGGTGTTTTGTTTTATTTTTGCAAAATACTTGATAATGTCAAATTGCATTGTTAAAACAACAATTACGATATTATCGTAGATGATATATAATCGCACACCCCAATTTCTGAGTTACGTTTGTTAAGTAATTTGTAAATGGAAATGCACAGTCTGTACAACTTTCACACCGATTTCTTTGTCTTTGAATCTACATGCATTCCTAAGGACTGCAGTGTTATTATTTGAACATTTTATTTGTAAAACAATCACAATATGTATGTATGAAAAATAAAGCGTCAAGACCATTTCAAATGCTGGAATTCTTGTCGATTTCTGTCCTCCAAATATGACAATGTAGTAAAAGTGTTAGCATTATTACTGTATATATTAGTGCTGTCAAACGATTAATCGCGATTAATCGCATCCAAAATAGTTTGTTTATATAATATATGTGTGTGTGCTGTGTATATTTATTATGTATATATAAATACACACACATGCATGCATATATTTCAGAAAAATGCTATGTTTATATATTAAAAATATTTATATAAAATAAATTATATGAATATAAATATATACATGTACATGTACATACATGTAAATATTTTCTAAATATATACTGTATGTGTTTGTATTTATATATACATAATAAATATACAGAGTACACACATATCTTATGTAAACAAAAACTTTCATTTTGGATGCGATTAATTGCGATTAATCGTTTGACAGCACTAGTATATATAACAATAAATATGTATCTTCTCACCTCTCTTCCCGTTAAAACATGGCGGGCAAGTTTGACTTTAGCAAAGTTCCCTTTGCCGATGGTTTTGAGGAGTCTGTAGTTCCCAATGTGAGGTTGTTCGTCTGTGATGGACGCCACTGAGTTGCGGCAGCGTGGGAGACTCTGTCGACTCGCTGATTTCGTGGGTGGTGCTGGTGTGTCTGTGTAGCCATCGACAGATGTGTGCTGAGAGACCAAAGGAAAGGGCGGTCAATTCAAATTACATGTTAAAAATAAATAAATAAAAAAAATCTTGCAGTGTAACAAGTTTTCAAAAAATTTTGACATTTAAAAAAAAAAATTTATAAAAAAAAATGCACTCACTCAACCTTTCTATACTTCTATAATATCCTAATTAATTTTCAAAACTACCAAAAAAGTGTTGATATAATTAAACTATTATTAAAAAAAATAACATTGACATATGATGACATATGAAATTATTTAAATAACATCTCATTTCAATTGTGGATTTCATGCCATCATATCAACACTATTGTCTTTGTATTATTGCTGGATTTAAGATTTTGCTGAGAAGCAAATCTATCTGTAAATATATGCATGTATAAATATATTTTATTTTGATTTGATTACTTTTTGTCTACTAAAACTGCATTACAAAATCAAGTTACAAAACCTCAAAATAATATGAAAAAACATTGAAACAACAGGTTGGACCATAGCAGGGCAGACTGCATTCACTTTTAAATGGTGTGTGAGTAATACCTATTTGTTTAAAATAGATATAAAGTAACATTTGTGCCAAACAAAAATGTGTAATATAATAAAAAGTTGTTGTTTTTTTCTTTTTAAACATTCCATTAGAATTACATTCTGTTGTAACTTGTACTGTAAGGGGGTGTTCTCTCAGAACGCATTCTTCTATTTCAATGCGCCACTTTTCAATTGCTTTTCTATGTAAACAGGCGCTATATTGCGTATGACCACTGCATTCACGTCTTGCATCTTTTGCAGCATCTCGCACACGAGTGCTGCGATTTTAAGTTAAAAGAAAATCAACTTTTACATGCAGCACCGCTAAACAATGTCAGTTCCATAACAGTGCACCAATCAGAAGATCCCGGAGGCATAACATTCATCCCCTTTAAAGAATAACATCACACTATCATCCATTAAAGCAGAACATTTGTAACAAACTCATCACCTTCAACAACAAAAAATAAGAGAATTACAGTAAAACATTTCAACTGTAGGAATCTGTACACATTCAGATGTGTTTGGCAGGTATTCTGTCCCTATATTTTTCAGCATCTCACGCCATGAGCATTTTTTAAAGATAACACATCATATTAAAAATGGTGTAACTTTTAAAAGTGTGTCAAGACCCCAGCATTCAATTTCATTCTGTTGCACTCAGTCCAGCTGTTTCTGAACACACACACACAATTAGTCCTATGTGAATGACATGAACATGACTCTAAATGAGTGTCACAGTACAAGACTCCCTTAAGGCCTTTGCTTCCCTAGCACTTTTTGAGCTCAGTCAAACAATTACATAAATGTGACGAAAGCACTGGAGCTAGTTAACTTCAGCTAGACCGCAGTAGAAATCTGGCGGTCAATATACAGAAGCTACTGGATAAAGTGGAAAATGAGCTGAGACCTTCAGCCTGAAGCACAGAGAGCACTTACAACAGAATCCATTACCAGTGGAGTGCTGGGACCACAGGAGTGGAGCTTCATTTACCTGAGACTGTCTCTACGCTAGGAAATCTGATCTGTTTTGGCCATCATAAAAGCCCTCATTTTGAACGTCATGAAACAATATGATTGGTTTTAAGCTACATAAGAATGGAAAAGCCTTGTTGAAAATGACTTCCTGCATCCAATAAATATTATTTGACTTTAAACTTATTGCTTATTATGAAAGAAGAAACAGAGTGCTTACACAAGCTTACATATGACGGGTCAGTGATTTTTTTGTTTTGTTTTCAGAATGAGAACAACAAAAAACTGTTGGTTTTATAAATATTTTATGACTTTTCAAACCATTCAGCTCCCCAACCACAGTAATGACATAACTAAAAAACAAAGCCATTATGAGTAATACATGCAGCATACAGCACAGCAGATAACGTTGAATCCTTAGCAGTAAAATAACGGGTCTCGTTCACTAAACAAGAGTTAGGGGTGGGCGATATGCTGGTAGACACAATCAACTGGTAGAAATTTATCGATCGGTAGAGATTTTCAACTGTTGTCTCTATCACAAAAACTTGAAATGCAATCAGCAGCGAAAGAAAACTCATTTGTATGTGCGCAGTGTCTGAGAGACGGTGCTCATAGAGCGCGGGAGTATTAAGCGGAGCTATTTTTGCTGCTTTATAGGCTTTAAACAGTTAAATACACACACTTGTATGTGCGTGTCAAAATGTGTAACAGTATATTGGATTCGGGCAGCTCTTAAAGTGACAGCAGTCTAATATTCCTGCTGCCTGCCATTCATGTTAATCAAACAACAAAAGAGAGAAAATCTCTCACTGCTCTTGACTAAATCACTTTTATATCTTTAATAAAAAGGTATATATATATATATATATATATATATATATTTAATTCACACACAGTGAAGAACATGCAGTGTTTCTATATATTTGATTATACAATGTATGTGGCATTTCTTATTTATTTGTTCTACTGTAGTTTTTTGTAATTAGTTTCTTATTCTTATTTAATTGCTGACTCGTTACTTGTCTTCAGTGCGCTTTTTTAAATTTAAAGCTAGTATTTTTTTTTGTGATATTGACACTGGTGACAAGAATTATGAGATTTCTATGGTATCAAAACATTTGATATCATAAAGATCTTATTTAAAGCAAATAAAAAAAAACTAGTTCATGATATATATCGTTAACGTGAAATATTACTACTCATATCGTGATATAAGATTTTGGCCTAGCAAGAGTATGCACAAATTTTTTCAAGAAGTCTATATATGAACAAATCATGATTCATCATTTTTTCATGCTAAAATTTATGCTAAATTTACGAATAAATGTAGGAACAACTGAAACAACACGTACACACAAAGAACATACTCTGGGTGGCCTTATAATTGTGTTAAGATGAAAATGTTTAATCTAATAATGATTATAATTATCCATAAATTATATATAGTTAAGATGAAATTTAGATCTATATAATTCATGATATACAGTGAAAGAGTAAGAAAACTGTTATAGCGGCAAGGTTTCTCTGTATAATAATGCAGATAAATGTATGTACAGCTGGCTAATAAGAAGTCTGTAATCTGGGTCTCTATTAAACGCATTTATTGTCACATCATGCAAATTCATAAGCCTAAGTTCCAAAATAGCCAAATCAAGACCAAATGAAAACAGTGGGATGGCTACAATAGAGTAGCTAATAGATATTCAACCAATAAATAGACTTGCACAAAACTTTGAAAATGTTTACTAGAAATTTGATCATAAATTGAAATGAATTTGGAATCGCATGTTTTTGGAGAGGGCATTACTGTGCTGACAGTCACAGTTTCTGCTAAACTTTTAATATGGAAAAGTACGTTGAAACTGTTGTTGTCTCTTAATTCATTCCCTCAAAATTAATTCACTCTCCAAAAAAAAAAAATCTGACTAATTTTATTTCATGATAATGATTTATATAACAATATAATTATTTTATGCCGGAACAAGGCTGTTATGATATAAAAATTTTAGATACTGATACTACATTTCACAATGCTAAACACCAGTTCCACAGCAAAATTAAACTAATTTTAGCACATCACGTAGTTTAGCAACAGTAGACTGCGTTTTACGACAATCACGTTAACTTTGTACAAACCAGTATGAATAGTAAAGATATTAAATGGGTTAGAAATGTTGTACCGTTTTTTGTACCAATGAAATGTTCATAGTAACAGATCTCACCAGAAAAGTCGAAAGATCCAGTTATGACATTTTGATTAAATATTACAAGTAGGGTTGCAAAAGGGTGGAAAATTTCCAGTAAATTTCCGGAAACTTTCCAAAAGTCCCTGGAAGGTTCCAAAAAAATCCTAGAAAGTTTACAAAATTTCTGGAATGTTTCCGAAACTTACTGGAAATTTTCGACCTTTTTGCAATCCTAATTACAAGGTCCAAAAATCTGAAACATACACATGGATGAATTGTTCACAATAAGATCTAGATCTATAACTTGTATTTTCAAACTAGGTGAATTTTCATTTCCATGATGACTTTCAAACCGGTTTTAAAACGTTCCAATTCATTAACTACAAGACGCTAAACAACTAGAGTCTCTCACCCATCCCTAACACAAACTACAAAAATTACAGAGTGCATTTCCCTGACAAAGAAACACAATGGTAGGACTTTCAAGACAAACGGACTGAACTGAAGACCTCAGTGAATGGAAGAGCCTGTTGTGAATAGTTGCTGAGTCACTTGTACAGTAAAGTCCTGTGACTCTGGTGAACTGAGGATGACCTGTGCTATATAACACAATAAAACACAAATGGAACAATGTCAGTCACTCTAACACTAGAGAAAAGACCTTCTCTAGTGGTCTTACTATCACCGTGTCTCCTCTATTGTTCCTCATGGCACACAACAACATTAAGGTAACCCAATAAAGATCTCATCTATTTACCCTAGTCAATACGCCGTCTTTACTGCCTCACAGTGAAGGTTAGTTTAAGGGCATGAATGTCACGTGTTCAATGCATGTTAGCTTTATCAGCAACATTTGTGGCATAATGTTAACTTGAACTCATCCCTGCTTACAGTAATGATGGTCTATGAGTCCAGCATCACGGAGGGATTAAAAGCATGAAAGTTTGGAATTTTGTTCAATTTTACTGAATTACTGAGTATTTCAGCACCAAATTACTCTTCTCTTCTAGGCAATTTTTATTTTAACTGAGAGGATAAAGTCAAAAATATTTTCTTTGGTATGATTTCCAACATTATTCCACTAATGTTGTCAATAATGTTTAAGGTTACATATGGTTTCATAAAAAAATTTGTATGCCCTTTTCTAGAAAAGTTTCAATTTAATGTCAAGTAAAAAGTACTAACATATTTTACATACAACATGAATGCATGTTTTTGAAGATTTTTAACCTGTTTTTTCCAATCAAATATTTTAGTACTTATCCTAAATATCATTTGAAAGCCTAAACACTCAAAATTCATCCTGTGAAAAAAGTTTGGAAATTGGACATTGCAAACTTTTTAGCAGGCTCCTCCCCCTAGCGGGCAGTGTCGAGTGTCATATTACAAAACTTAGGCTACTACATTAATAAGGCAAACTCAGTGATCCTCTGAGAAAACTAATCCCGTCCGAATACGAACATCTGTGATTGCCGACGAAATGTGTGTTTTGACCAACGTGAATTACCATAGACGCTCTTACTGTGCAAAGAAATAAAAGAAATAAAAAAAATAAAATAAAAAAATAACAATAATAAAATCAAGAGCCAGATCATGTAACATTAAACTGTTAAGACTGACTACTGTAATATCAGCATCAGGTAAGCCTCACATTCATTTCTGCACTCAATTACATAATGTTTTAATTACATATGCACCTTTACGAAAATTAAACATGGTTTTACTACAAATTAGGGCTGTGCAATTAATCGCATGTGACTGTCATGCACATCTCGTCAGTAAAGCCGGTTCCGTGATTAGCAGTAAATCGCCATCACCTGCTTTCATAGTCACTCGGACAAGCTACGCAATATCGTGTTCATTATCGCAGGCGATTCATTTGCAATAATGAACGCGATATTGCCTAGCTTGTCAGTGAACTACGGCTCTGTGTAGTAAATGCCGCTCCATCTGAAAGCAGGTGATGGCGATTTACTTAAAAATAAAATAGTTAAACTAAAGTAACCACACATTAACCATGGTTTTGCTATTTGCTGGCCATATAGCTTCACCATGGTATTTGTAGTAAAACTGTGGTTATACTATGATAATCAATCCAAATGACTATACGCAATGGACGCATACAGTGTGCGTGATCTCTGCAAAACCCAGATGTACAAAACAGACCCATAAATGAAAAATCGCAGATGTCAGGTGACAAGAATCGAAACTCAAACATAGTTTAGAAAACTAGTCCCGTCTGAATAGGGCTTTTGTTGGTATATTTTGTGGTATAAGCAATATTGTGACGGATATTTTAAAAATTTGAGGCAGGAAAATGCATCAAATCAATCAATCAAATGAAAGTTTGGGTGTCACCCGGTGCCTATTTTTGTTATAGCAGCTAAAAATCTCACAGGAACCTCAATTTTTGTGATACGAACTTCAAATTTGGAACATAATTTGGACATATGGCTTCAATTTTTAAAAAAGTTTTAGATTCCAAAATATTTATTTTATATGAAATAAAATATTAGTACAATACATTTACTTTATAGTAAATTTAAAATAATTTAAAAAATTTTTTACACTTTGATTGTATTTAGGTCATTTCACAAAATCCATGTCATCCCTGTTACCCAAATGTCAAAACCTGTTACTTTAAAAAGTAACAGGTTGACAGTAACAGGTTTGACAATTTCAAACAAATTTGCTAATTTCTAGCTAATACTCAAGTTCACAAAGGCACATGTTGTACACTTTGAAAGGGTGTTACTTGTAGATATTGATTATATTAAATGTAAGAAATGTTTAAATTTACATTTTAAAAATGGTAACAGTATTGAAACTGCATGATTACATCCATTTGTGTTTGGATACTGCATTTTCACAGTTAGGCTATATTTTCAAGTTAGAATTTTTTTTTGAAATTCATGAATATCATTAAGTTTTCAGGGAATTGCACCACATGACATTGTATAACCTTTCCTTTTCATAAAAAAATCAAATTATCTTTAAGAGACTTATTGATCTTGACACACAATCTTGCAGGTCTTCTGGGTCCTCTCTATGATATCATTTCCTGCTTTAAGTTGTTTTTTTTTTCATGCGTGCTGGCTGCCACAACATGCCATTCCTGGGTGTAAAGACATAACTTTATTTTATGGACATTTATTTTCTAGTTTAGCAGTCAAATAAGGTCATGGCTTCCCTAAACAAGGACAACTGGCGAGTTCTGTGTTAATGATGCCTTGCCTTGAATAGAAAACTATTTCTGACATCAATGCAAGCAGAATTCAGTATTACAAAAAGCTAAAGCACATTTATACTCAACAAAGAAGCTATTAGAACACGTATGCGGAGCTTTGAAGAAACACAACCTCGTGCCAGAGAAGAATCTGGCTGCTCTGACACAAACCAAAATAACTGAAATATAACAATTTTCAGTCAGCAGAGCTGGTGTCATCCCTGTGATCTTCCTGAGCAAATGTCAAATTTTCAACATCTGGCTGGACTCCTAAAACTTGCCACCACACAAGCATTCAGGCCGTGTGATTTACTCAATAAGTCACTCCTGAAGCCTCAAGAAACGAAACTAGGATCCACATTATCTTGCATTTTGAGCACAATGGCAGAAAGCCCAATCCAGGCCTTGACAATCAGCATTCAGTGTAACTGGTGACTCAGCGAGGTATCCAGTGATCCAAACACATGATACCCAACGCTGGCCAGGAGCAGATTTTGCACTTGAAGAAGGCTATACAG
>JAFVLL020014731.1:0-19044 GCA_021397915.2 Tor tambroides | reverse complement strand
CACTTCTTTTACCGGCCTAATTTCGAGAAGTACACCCTACGTCCTTTAGAATGTGGCAAATTAATTACCCCGATGGAGTCTGGTGGCCCTGTCAAACCCCGTCTGGAATCACGCTCCGCTGCGGCAGCTGACAGCGCCGGCCCGCTCCGCCTTTGCAATTCTAATGAGTGGTCATTCATCAGCCTCTGACGGCTGGACAATCCACTTGATGTTTAAATCTGCTGATAATATCAAAAACATGCACTTGCCGTAATCCGCAAATTATTACTTAACTGTCGATCATATTAGTTTGAACGTTGGGAGTAAATAAGATTTATAGGACTACTCTGCAGTTTTCATGCAGTTAGAAAAGAGATTTTACAGAGATTCTTCAAGTAGTTAATGGTTCATTTCTAGAGTAATTCCAATGGTTTTCTTTTTAGGATACAATGGTTTAATGCAATTGCTGCTGTTATTAATTGGTTTACATTTACTTGATTCGCTCTACCATCAGTCTTGCTTGGAAGGTAATGATGACAAATGCATCAGCTTCTGCATTCATGCTTATATGGTATGAGACGTGCAAACCATGACTTTTAGTTTCTTCATGGTCTGTTTGAGAGATTGATTAAGGAGTTTTGTTGCTGTTGTTAAATGGGGGATAATTGCTTTGTTTTTGATTAACATTGCAATTTGAGGAGGGGCAAGAACTGAAACAGGCAAAATACTGGAAGAGAACTGAAACAGTGTGGTGGATTGTAGCCTAAATGTTTATTTGGCAGATTTTACCCAGTGTTTAATGTTAATAACACAATTTAGAAATATTTTATATATAAGATATATAGTGTAACGTTCTAAATAACAAAACTCTTAGCATGGATAACAACTGCAGTGACTAAATGTTACTGTAGTAATTCTGCTAAAATCTTATATTTCAGGTCAGCTGCTTTTTGTGAAACAGACAAATATCAGCTACAAAGTAGGTGATGGTTTTATGAACTTCATCTGCATTTTGATTCTAAATATTGCCACTAACAAAGTACCCAAAACCATATTTTTGACAAATGGTATTCTTTGAAATACCTTTGAAAGTTTAGGGTCAGTAAGAATTTTTTTGAAGAAATTTATACTTGCAGTAAATTGATCAAAAGATACAGTATAAAGACATTTATAATATTTTAAAAGATTTGTATTGTAAATACATTTTTATTCATCAAAGAATCCTGAACAAAATGTACCATGATTTGTACAAAAATATTATGCACCACAACAAGTTTTACACATTGATGCTAAAAAATGTTTCTTGAGCACCAAATCAGCAAGAATGGTTTGAAGGATCATGTGAAGACTGAAAATTCAGCTTTGCATCACAGGAATACATTTTTAAAATCTATTCAAATTGAAAACGGTATTTTATACCTCTGGGACTCTTCATTTTTGGGTCATACTTGATACCTTAGCTGTCAAAAGTGACTGAAGGTACCAAGTGTAACTTTTTTATTTTTCAACCCTTTATCATATCCAAATCATGTCCGTGATTGTGTGTGTGTGTGTGTGTGTGTGTGTGTGTGTGTGTGTTCACATAGCTAATGCGACAAAAGTCACTAAGTGTCATCTCATTCCAATGACGCAAAAATTGTAAAACTTCAAAATGTAATTTTTTCGGTCCGCTCCATCCAAAGAGACTGTAATAATATTTCACAATATCCCTGTTTTTACTGTATTTTTGAACACATAAATGAAGCCTTGGTCAGCATAAAAAGGCTTCTTTCAAAAATATGAAAAAATGACTGATCCCAAACTTTTGAGCCATTATGTATGCATGCATGCATGTACTGTAAAAAAATGATCTTGATTTTAACGGTAAAAAACTGTGAAAATGCTATAGTAAAAACCTGTTAAATGGTTAACGGAAAGTTCCTGTAAAATTTACAGGTAAAAACCGTAAACTGATGTTCCCAGAATTCCCTGCATTACATTTCAAATTCTGTTTGAATTTGACGTATTTTCTTTGAAATAACTATGTTTCTTCTTAGTTTTTTCATATCAGTTATGTTTATTAGGGTTGTATGTTACATGTAATGTTGTTAAATTGATGTTTATAGCATATTTCAGTTTAATGAGTCTCACCATGATGGTGTTTAATGCTTGTGTGAATGACACTGTGCACCTTCTATATATGCTATTATTTAAAAGCTGCTTGTGATGGGCTTTGGTTCATCATGTGACTTTCTCATCACCACCTGCATTTGGTGGTTGTCAGTGTATTTCAAAGGTACAAAACAGATTTCAGTACTTTAATAGGTTGGTATATTAACATTATATCAGTTAAAGAAATTACGGTATTTAACTGTAAATTTAAGTTAAAACCATAAAACCTAAAACGTTGTTATCGTATTTTTTATGGTAGAATTCCGGCAACCACAGCTGCCAGTTTTTTACCGTAAATTTTACGGAATTTTTTTTACAGTGAAAAGCCACTTTCAACACATTTCAATACATTTGATCGCTTTTTGTGTTTCCAGGGAATCAAACCCATGACCTTGATGTTGAGTTGATTTGAGCTTGATTTCACTCAAAGAATAGCCGTTTCAGTCGGATGGCTCTCCTCCACCGAGCCGTTCAAAGTAGAAATCATGTAAGTATTCAAGTCAAACATTAAATACATTTAAAGGCAAGTTAATTTGAGAGTGAGACAGGCCGGTACAAATCCGAAACAATGAGTCTGAAGGATGCTGTGCAGATGCAGGGCCACCTAATCAGATTGCTTTCATTAAGTCTGTTGAAATGACAGAAGCTTTTACTTCACTTCTATTGGATTACCAGGAATGCAGTTCTCTTATGACAATCTGCATTATCGAAACAATCTCTCTCCTCCTCTTTTACTCTCTTTTGCCTCATCCTTTCCTCCCTCCCTCCCTCCCTCTCTCTCTCTCTCCCTCTCTCTCTCTCTCTCTTTCTCCATCTCCCTGGCTGACTTTCCTCTCTCTCTCCTGTGAGCTCCATCTCTCTCTCGCTCTTTGCAGATGGGATGAGCCTGGGAGGAAGGCAGAGTGCTTTGCCAGTTGTGTGTGAGAGAGGGCAGGAATTCCAACCGTGCGCAGACTATTCCAAGAGCAGCTTCCCTCGTGCGCGGGAAATACATCGCCAATGCATTCTCAAGCCTTTCTTTGAAGGTTCCCGCTGATAGAGGTAAGCTAGGCGAGAGGAAGTTCATCTGTGAGTGTGCATGTGCGTTAATGTAGTTGTCACATGGCATGTTGATGGAAGTCAGTCACAGTGCCCTCACATTAGTCTTACATTACTGTTGAGTGCACTGTAGAGTGGATATAATGTGCTATTCGATATCATTCATGGAGTATGTAATCTGTCAGTTTTCTGTCAAAACGTCTGGGTTCAGATTATTAGTTTTGGTAGCATGTCAACTTTCATTGTTGGACTTCATGCAAATCCACTGTCAGTTATACTATGACATTTTCTAAAACTCTCACTTTGGGCCAAGAATTAAAAATGTTATTATACAACAGTTAGTTGCTTGGAGACACATGTGCTTCATTTTTCTTTTTGGCTTCTTCTGGAATAATTTTTCATTGGTGGAGGTAAAAAAAATAGTAACTTGCCAGATTTTTTTTTTCTTCCTAAAACATGAATTATATATGTATTGGGTTTTTTTTGTTTTGTTTTTAGAACAGAATCACATTCATGCTAATACTCACTCTCACTGATATTACTGAATTATTAAACCAGATAGTTCTGGCTTCTGATTGGTCAATACAACAGTGACACAAAACACCTGTTCACCAGCAGTGGTTCATAGTGAGGTCTGTTAATGGAAGGATACCTCTTGACAAATTTGCTTAAAGTAACATTAAATTGTTTTTTTTTTAAGTTTTAAAATGTATTTTTAATATTATTTTATATTTATATTTTATTTGTTATTTGTCATTTATTTTTATATTATATTATTTCATATTTAGTTTTATTTTATATTATATTATTTTTATATACTGAAATATTATAGCTTGTTTTTGTAATATATATAATTGTAATTTTTGGTTTATTCAGCATCCCAAATGTGATGAATGATGAGTGCATATTATGTTATTTTGTAGATTTATTTATATAATATTTACTTTTTTTTTTTCAACATATCTTTTTTTAAATCAAATGACCCAGCTATTAGTGATGAATGTATTTTATTTTATTTTATTTTTTAAATGTGGGCTTATTCAACATCCCAGATATTATTGATGAATGCAGTTTACTTTATTATGTTGGTTTATATATATCTTTTTTATGTATTTCTTTTCAAATGTAAGCTTGTTCAGCGTCACAGATATTAGTGATGAAAGTATTTTATTTTATTATGTAGGTTTATTTATATAATATTAACTTATTTTTCAATGCATCTCTTCTTAAATGTGGGCTTACTCAATGTCCCAGATATTAGTGATGACAAATGAATGTATACTGAGGCATCTTTTAAAGTTTAAAGTTTTAATCTTTAAGACAGCTATACTCTAGATGTTTTAATTCCTGACTCACCAAGAGACATGAGTTTGAATTGAATTTCCATCAGTGTCTAATGCAATCACACCCTAATTTAAGCTAGGGAAAATGTTAAAAATTATAATAAATGATCACAGCATGTCAAGCTTACAGCAGAGGAGAATGTAATTGGTTTTTGTCAGCATTGCCATTGAAGATCCTCTTCTTTGGCAGAGGCCTGAAATGTTTGCCGAAATCCACGGTGGCACACTTGCCCTCCGAGACCTCGACTGTGTTATTTTTTCTCTCTTGTCACTTTGAGACTCCCACGTAATTACATTCTGACAGCACGATGGACAGCACGTCTGCGGCGTCCACACCTCCACACCGTGAACCGATCCAACCGCTTTCAGAACCACGGACAGCTCTGCTCTCAGCTCTGCTGTCCGTGGTCCTGAAAACAGTTGGATCGGCCGTGGAGCTGTGGATGCCACAGACAGCGGCCTACTTAAATGCTTCTTGACATGACAAGATAAAAGCAATGTAATTGCGGATGCTCGTAAGGCTGTCGTTATGCAGAGCAGCCCATTTGATGGCTAATCTCAAACAGGTTGTTGTGTTTGAGAGCCGTGGCGCGTGTTGATCTAGCAGACAGAAGGAAGGGGGAGAGGATGACAGGAATCCAGGCGCCTGGCTGTAGCCGTCCCACTCTACACCAATCTGTCTCTCCCGGGCCTGTGTCCAGCACTGCCCCCGGACCTCTGAGCAAGAGTCATTGACCACTGCCATCTACGCTGAACCGTAGCCCAATGTGGAAGTAGATATTGATCAGGGGAATTAGTCTCCTTTGTGGCGCCTACTTTTGTCAATGAAAAAGCAGGTTTGAACCGAATGGTTCTTGTGATATGGACTAGGCCCTATACAAGGTTAGAGTTTTAAAGGGATAGTTCAGGCAAAAATGACATTTTTTACACTTCAAACCTGCATGACTTTGGGAACACAGAATTAGAAGTGTTTGAGACTATGCTGGTCTTTATTTTTCATGCAATTACAGTGAATGAAATATAAGGGGGAAAAAAAAAATTAATCAGAGATGATTAACTTTTTAAATTAAATATTTAAAAAATACATTAATATTAATTAAAAAAATATTAAATCATCATCTGTTTGTCTGTCTTAGTTATCAGAGCAAAACTTTCAGATTTTAAAAATAACAGAAGTGACAAAATAAAAAGTAATTTAAAAAATATTAAGAAATATATTAAAATAATATATTAAATGTATACTACTACTAATAATAATGCTATTATTATTATTATTATTATTATAATCATTATCATCTGTCTGTCTGTTAGAGTAGAGCTTTCACTTTCAAGCTTCAAAAAGTACAGAAAAGTGTCAATTTAATAACTTAATATTTGTTTATTTACTTTTAAATATGTATTAGAACATTAAATAATAATAATAATAATAATAAGCAGAAGAAGAAGAAGAAGAACAACAACAACAACAACAATAATACACATCTGTCTGTCTGTCTGTCTGTGTTATTAAATTTTAAGAAAAAGGACAGAAAGTGTCAGAAAATGTAATGTGCTATTTATTTATTTCATTTTAAGGGCAGGAGCTTTCAAGCTTCAAAAAGGATAGAAATGTGTCATAACATTTAATGACTTTAAAATTTTTAAATATAAACATCTTTTATTTATTTGTTTTCTTTTTCTTTTTTTTCATATATTTATTTTTTTAACAATTTCTTTTGCTTTTTTGTAATTAGACAAAGTTAATGGTGTTATATTGAAATGTGCAGTGTGTCAGTGGCGCCTGCTTTCTGTAAAATACTCACTTTTCTTTCTCCATTCTCAGTAACACTCAGTCACAAGGTGATTAAGTTGTGTATATGCAAATGCCTGTGCTTTTAATTCCAGTAGAGGAGCTATTGATGGAGAAATAAATGACTGCGATGTGAAATGGAGGCTTATTGATTTTATTTACCCTTTGCTACAAGGCAAGCATGTTGAGAAGTGCAAGGGTGAGTGATGGCGAAGTGAACCAAGTCAGGCATTATACATCACTGGCCACCGGTTCGACTGACCCAGACGGGTATCCGTGAAAGAGAGAATATCTGATCACTGCACAGACTGACAGACACATCAGACAGCTGGAGCACAGGAATCAATAAAAGAAAAGAACTGCACTTGTTTGCTGCTTTTTTAGAACATAACAAATAATGTACGTTGCATGCATACTATTCTACAGTATGTCTTTCATTTGCATTGCATTAACTGCAATCATTGTAGCATGTTAGAAACATTAAGCATTATCTTGTAAAGCATGAAGTTTTTTTTCTTTTTTAGAACATAAGTAATGCATGTTGCACGCATACTATCCTACAGTATGTTGTTCATTTGCATTCCATTAACTGCAATCATTTGTATCATGTTTATGATGTAAAGCATGAACTGCCACAGATGACAATGAGGAATGTCGCATACATTATGTGTAGTAAACTCCATTTCATATTGTACTCCGTAATAATTGTGAGCTCCAACTTCTGCCAGTTTTTCACTTATACCGCACTCCATGTCAGCTGGGCATGTTTTAGTCATTGGTATCATAAAGACATAATACTTCATTAAGTGTAATGGTAACTCCATAAATTTAGGCCTGAATGCGCCTCTACAAACATATCGTTAAAATTTGATGAATTGTTGGTTCATAAAAGCTTTGTGTTTAATGAGTGGGACATTCCAGACCATGAGTTATATTTCATAGCAGTCGTCTTACTCTCAGTGAATTAAAAAAGAAAGCTTGGCTACGTCTTGCATGGCGGGAACGTCGACTCTGATAAATAGTGCGCGGCTTTCGGAATTAGTCCATGGATATTGAAGTAATCGCATATTGGATGTGTCTTACTAAATAAATAATGTTTTGTAGTATCAGAACACATCTTGACTTTCAGATATCCTTTGAGATATTAAGAAAAATGGGAAATTATCCTGTAATGAGCCTCGGTTACATTCATAAACTTGTGGTTTAGAAAACCAGTGACACAATGTTCCCACAACACAGAAAGGAACTGTGTTCTCTTTTATTTACAGTAGCACTTGAAATATGAACTTGACATCTGAATGTTATTAAATGTTTTTTTTTTTTAATTTATGTAATAATAATAATAATAATTTGTATTTATTTATTTATTTATTTATTTACTGATGCATGTATTATATATACAATCATGTACTTAACAAAAGTATTTGTATCTTTCCTGTTTGACAGTAACCAATGGTGTCATGGCTGCCAACCCGGACCGAGCGAGGTGTACTGCCGTCCTAGCTTGGCCTTCGCTCCTCCTCATTATCTGTGTCCTGTGGATCTTGTGCACAGACTCAGCGGGTGCTCAAGGACAAGGTAAGAATGAATGATTTTTTTTTTTTTTCCACAGGTGCTTGTTCCCCAACTTTTCAAGCCCAAATGTCAATGTGAATGTTGCTGGAGTGTGCTACTGCTTTTGTGAACCTTTGGCCTGATTGATTAAGATGACTGATGTTTTGTGTTGTGGGGTGATGATGCTTGAGTCTATAAGGATGATTTTTCCACTAAGTTAAAGGTCATGTGAAGGGCATTAGTTGTGTTCTTTCATTAAGGATAGGTTAAAAAAAAGCAAAACCTTGATTTTTGGCTTGTGCATGTCTAATTTATGTTTTAATTTTGTTTTGTTTTTTATAGCTATTAAGATTTTGTTGTATGTCAGTTTATTTCTTGTGATATAGTTATAGGATAAGATATACTGTATAACAGTGTTGGGTAAAGCTACTTTTAAAAGTAATACATTACAATATTGCGTTACATCATTAAAAAAGTAACTAATTGCATTAGTTACTTTTTATGGAATGGAATGCATTACGTGACTTTGTTTCATCTGGGCTGGGCTTGCTTTTTTGTTTTTTTAATAACAAAAACCCTCAAAGTTATATTTTTGGCAGCTGTAAAGGCCCTTTCACACCAAAAGTGAAATGAATAATCCTCAGGCTGAAGAAAGTGCCTCTTCGTCTGCACCTCACTCCCAATTTCTCTAAACATGGGAACAGGAGTGGTGTCAGTGAATAAATTGGAAAACAATTTTTGCGTTACTTATTTGAAAAAGCAACACAGATATTTTCTTGTAAATGTAAAAGTAAAAGTATAACTACTTTACTAGTTAAAGTTCGAGAGGAGCTCGTCAGATACTTAGCCTAATTAACACAAGAGGTACGCACTCAAGTTAATCAATGCATGGATATAAATACAGCTGACGTACCTCTATTCATTTGAGGGTTAACCAGCATCCCTCCACCTCCCCTTCTCCACTCAAGAGGTATCACTAGAGATCTCACCACACTATGGGGGGGGTTCGGGCCATTCCTGAGCCCGGAGCCCTTCCCCAGGACAGCACGCCAACTACGCATTACTATACTCGCCAAATACGCATTACCTTACTCGTGCTAAATAGATGTAAATGTGAACTCGTGAAATATATACTTTTAAGATTTGAAGTGCACTACAGGTGCACATTCAATACATAGGCTATCTTTTTCACAAGGGCAGTTTGCATTAAAAAAAAGATATGAAGAAGTGGTGCTTTTTCATCTCTTTATTAAACACATGTAAACATTAACAGTGCATGATGGAAAAACTATGTGAAAGTTGACTTCTCCAAAAGCTAACCTGGAGTCCAATCAATCAGATTCAATTGCATGAGCAATGTATGCAGAAATCCATGTAAATCCAATTAATTCCTGCAACTTTATACCAGTATTTACATGTATTTGAAACAAGTTATCTATATTCTTCTGCAGTGCATTAGTCTTCCTTGTGAGCCTGAGCGTCATTTGTAACTGATCATCAGCAGTGGGATTTCTGCTATCTCAGATGATTTTTTTTCCCCCTAAAGTGAAACTCCTCAAACGACTGCTTGACATTTTACAGCACCGTTACTTCGAATCTGCTTCATGCCAAAACTCATTTCTCATTCTCTCAAGTAGTTGCCGTGTGGTTGCACACTTTGGGTTCGGGTCCAGTTTTAATTGGCGTCTCCCAGGGAGACAAGGCCGTGTTGCCCTCTACTGTCAGTTCCTCTGCAGACTTCCACCTCTCCAGCAGCCAGGCTTATTTATAGCGGAGCCCGGAACGGCCACACATATACACACACACACACACACACAGCCATTCACTCATGCAGCTCAGGCTGGAAACAATTTGAGAAGTTCTCTTTTTCCCTTCATTGCCAAGTGGCGCGGATGCGTGAGCCGCCTCCGTCTACAAGGTTAATGCCGGGCCTGTTTTTTTGTAGTGGGGCGGAGAGTTGGAACGGCACGAGGGTTTAACATTCAGCCCTCATACGATGGGGACTGATTAATGGAACTCAGCTGTGGCATATGCCAAAGTAAAATATGCAGGAGGGCAATAGAGATGGGCTTGAACGAATGAGTGAGTGAGACCGAAAAGAAGAACGAGTCAAACATAACGCATAACAAATCCTCTGGGATGTAGTGAAGCTTCACTGGGCAGAATTATTTGACAAAGCTGACATCAGGTTGCGCTGGTAGTTTGTGATGCGTGGCTGAGGGTTTATTTTTAGTGTGAGGCGACTCAGAGAAGAGGAACTCATCCGCCGTATAATCAGTTTTCTTTTCTGCTTCTCTTATGAGCTTGAATATCTTGCCTGTGTAACTGTGATGGCAGTGAATGATTTTCAGTTCAGTGGCTTGGAAAAGCATAATTATTCAAAAGCAACATTTTTCCTAGAATTTAGTTTTTCATGCTGGGTGTCAACTTTTGTCCCAGGTGTTGATTTTTCCCTCTGTTTTACATTTTTTCTTTGTCACTTTGAACTGTTTTAACATTATATGTGACCCTGGAGCACAAAACCAGTCTTAAGTTGCTGGGGTATGTTTGTAGCAATAGCCAAAAATACATTGTATGGGTCAAAAATATTGATTGTTCTTTTATGCCAAAAATCATTAGGACATTAAGTAAAGATCATGTTCCATTAAGATATTTTGTAAATGTCCTACTGTAAATATATCAAAACTTCATTTTTGATTAGTAATATGCATTGCTAAGAACTTCCTTTGGACAACTTTAAAGGTGATTTTCTCAATATTTTGAATTTTTTGCACCCTCAGATTCCAGATATTCAAATAGTTGTATCTCGGCCAAATATTGTCCTATCATAACAAAACATACATCAATGGAAAGCTTATTGTATAAATGACTGGTTTTGTGGTCCAGGGTCACATATAGCAATTCGCAATATAGTAAATCAGTCTGTAAAGCTGCTTTGAAAGAGTTATGAATTGTGAAAAGTGGTATAAAAATAAACCAGGTTATTTATTTTACTACTTTTCACATATTTTATACCTGTAAAATATGAAAATAATAGCCTAAATAAATAGTAATATCTAAATAAAGAGTGAAATAAACATTCAATTTCAAAATTTATTGAGTAAAAATAATATACACATAAAAGTTTGCGGTCGGTAGAAGTGTTTTTGAAAGTCTCTTATATAAAAAGAAAAGTCTAGAAAGTCTCTTCTATAAAAACAGCAGTATGTGAAATATTATTACAATGTAAAGAAACTGTTTTCTATTTTAATATATTTTGAATTTATACTCCAGTCTTTCCTTCAGAAATCATTCCAAAAGACACATTTCTTATTATTATCAATGTTGAAAACAGTTGTGCCGCTCAGTATTTTTGTGGAAACTGTGATTTTTTTTTTTTTTAATCTTCTTTTTTTATTATTATTTAATTTAATTTATTAATTTATTTATTTTACATTGACTGTGTAAATATAAATTCCACTGAAGTTTACCTTTCCCTATAAAACTCAATTACATCAAAAAAGGTGGAGGGAGAGTAAATCACATTTTTGGCTTTTTGGAAATGACTTCCTAAACCTAATTATTGCTCCATTATCCCAGAAAACCATATTTCCAGTTTTGTTTATAACTTCTGAGGACATGAGCAATCAGTTTGAGGCAAATCTCCTATTTGTAGCTGCTCCATGTTGGGATGTTCAGCTTTGACTGGATTCCTTTATCCGCAGTACCCGCAGACTAACTGCATTACAGGACATCCATCTTCGTTACCTGGGCTCTCTGGCTCCACTGAGGCTCTGTGTCAGGTTGCAGCTCTTTACTGGAGGAGAGAACGTAACGCCCCTTGCGTTTGATCTTAGGTCAGTAGAGATGCTTTCCGCATGTGATCGTCTGCATGGATAACGTGCCGGGGGTTTTGATTTTTGATCCGCTGTCTGGAGGCACAGGAGGCTGAACCGTACTTTGATGTAATTGAGAGCGGGTGCATTCCTATATTGTAAATGATGGTTGGATGTATTGAATGTGTAGCAAGGTTTTTTTAAGCACAATTATAGGGATCATTCACCCAAAAATGAAAATTTTGCCATCATTTGCTTACTCTCTACTTCTTCCAAACCTGTATGAGTTCATTCCTCTGTTTCTTCTGTTGAACACAAAATAAGATATTTAGAAGAATGATGGTAACAGCTGACGGTAGCCATTGATTTCTACAGTAGGGGGAAAAAAATATGCAAGTCAATTGCTACCGTCAATATTCTTCTAAATATCTTCTTGGAGGGTAAGTAACAATTGGAGGGTAAGTAAAAGATGACACAATTTTCATTTTTGGGTGAACTATCCCTTTAAAGCTCTCAAAGGGCAACTGAACTTTGTATTATAGTGGAATATACAGTATATACTGTACATGTTTTGTCTTTTATTTTATAGAAATGCAAAGATACATCCCTGTGATCTCAGTGGTTCATATGTTTTATGAAGACATGGGCTAACCACATCAAAGAACATCCAACAACAATATGGATATTTTAGCAAATGAATAACATCATTTAATTAAACACAAAGTAAATACGCACTTATGTAAGACTAAAGTTTGCATGGTGTTTTTGAAAAGCATTTTGCAAACATGATATTTCACCAATTTTACCCAGTGATTAAGGCATCTTTGAAGTTTTAATTGGACTGAGACCTTAGAAACACATGCTAATCCTTATAGCTAATCATATGCTAAGTTTTTAATCCTCACTAAAAAGCAGTCTCTCAGCTGAGGTAACATTTTTGAGGCTGTTAAATCATAAGAATAACTAAATTTATTTTGTTTAATGGTTATTTTGTTGTGTGTTTGTTTGTGTGTGGCACCAGTGCAAAACTGGCCAATACTAGAATGTTATGGGTGGTTGCCAGATTGTTGCTTTTAAGTTTCTGTGGGCTTTTTACACAGAATCACACAAAATTCCATTCCACTGTGCAATTTTTACCATTGTTTTTCTGTTTATATGCACTAGACAGACATCTTTAACCGCTGAGCTTGCGTCTCATGTGTTTTGCAGTGACTCAAGCACAATATGCGCTCTAGAAGTTTAAACTTAAAGAGGACCTATTATGCCCCTTTTTACAAGATGTAAAATAAGTCTCTGATGTCCCCAAAGCATATATGTGAAGTTTTAGCTCAAAATACCCCACAGATAATTTTTTATAGCTTGTTAAAATTGCCACTTTTAGGGTATGAGCAAAAACGCTCTGATTTTGAGTATGTTGCTTTAATGCAAATGAGCTGTTGCTCCTGGAGAAGAGGGCGGAGCTTCAAGAGCTCAAGCAAGCTCCGGCATTAGCCGTGCTAGCCTTTGCAAATAAACATTCCCCTATCTTTACAGAAAACATATACACTGTTTCAAAGTCAGTTATCTGATTATACTGTGCATAATAAATTCGCGTTTGTGAATTACACAGACGGGAGCACGGCGGGATAAATATAACAACATAGCTGTTCTCATGCTATCACAAACTTTATAAGTCCCGCTTCTGATTATGAGCTCGACAACTTCAAGCGATCGACTCACACTGCTTTCATATGCAACTTTTAACTACCACATTCACATTCACGATCATTCTGGTGTAACCAAGGTTACTAAAGCCCATATTAAACCTGTAAAAGAAAGAAAAAAAAAATAATTATTGTAATGCACATATAATATATTTTATTATGATTTTTTTTAAAGTTTTAGAAATCAAATACTGCTGAAGAAATGTAGTAAATGTCACAAACTAGAAAATAAATTAAATTGAACAATTAAGAATAGCTCCGCCCTTAGTGGGTTGCGTCATCTCTAGCGCTAAATAGAGGAGAACAGTCTCTCGTCACGGAGTGAAGTGAAATGGCCGCTGTAGCAGTGATGCGTGTCGGTTGCAGTTCTAAAGTTAAGAAAATTAAATGAGAAGATGAGCTGATTGATCTGACGGAAACTGCATAAAACAGATTTTCCTTGATTCATCGGAGATTATTTCTAATCACTATCAATCTATTCTTGGTTGGGTCCCCCCCCCCTCTTCTCCCTTTTCTCTATTTTGTCCTTCCATATCTCTCTTGACATTGAATGAGGAGTTTCTTGGAGTTCTGAGTTAGAACTGTTTCTGCCATCGAGGAGTCCTCAACATTGGTGGAAACTGGCGGGCCAACCTGGTTTTCTCTGAGCTTAGACAACATTTCATGTTACATCGAAGTGGTAGGACCACACGTATTCATTTTTCTTCTCTCCCTTTCCCTGGATAGTATCACAACTGTGGACAAGAACTGTTTTTTTTGTTTTTTTTCCCTTTTTCATCTCGAAATTTGCGTATCTGCGTACTTTAACTGGACACTGAAACAGGAGTACGAAGGACACTGAACTGAGCTAAACTCCTGTTTATTTGCATCATTTCCATCAAAGACATTTAATCGAAAGGAACTCTGATTTGAGTGTCATCAGACATTTTACCCGAAATCCATCGTCCAAACTGCTGTTTATTTTTTTGTTTTGTTTTTCCCCCATCTTTTATTGAAATTGTCCTGAGGAAAAAAAGGAAATACAAAGGTTATTGAGTCATATAACTGTAATTTGGGTTTTGAATGTGAACTGGTTATACCATTTATGTGAAAAGAAACGCAGTTGTCTAAAGGTACCTACAAACCAAACCAAGCTGGGATTGAAACTGAGTAAATAAGGAGTACCAGAACTAAGTAAAGAACTAATAGACGAACCAAAGAGTTAACTACATAACTAAATAACACACACAGAGTCCTTATCTGACTCAAACCTCTTTATTTCAATAAGCTAATTAAAAAGGGGTCTCTTTTTACTTTGAAATTTGTTTTGAAGTTGTCATTTGTTTTTTTCCCTTTTGTTGTTATTGTTTTCCCAACGCAAACAAGTAATACAAAGAAATACAAAAGAAAATTACTTACCTTTTCAACTATAACTGTCTTCTGTGGTTATTTCCCTTGTCTTGCTGCAACGCTGGCTCAAGAGCGAACATAGTCTTCTGATCTGGTCCGAGGCATTAGAAAGTGGTTTGTTTATTAGATTGTAGGTCACGTGCTACACTGGCAGCACGTGAAGGCAGCATCAGTGAAAACAGGCAGAGACAATGATAGCTTTAGCAATTAGCCTTACAGAGTGCCAAGAAGCTCTTTCAGAAAGGCAATTTGGAAAACATACACGTGATACTTACTTTGTCTGGAGCTGACGTTCATGCACGAAGCGTTGGTATTGATTCCTAAACATTTAGGGGACTGATTTTATTTCGTGATATTTCCTTTGAAAATGAAATTTAACTACAGTGTCCTCGGCTCAGATGGGGGGAGATTATGGAGACTCCTATGTTCATTAGTGCATCCCAAAACACAACACTTGTAATGCCTCTTTGGTGCTGACATTGTATATATCTCCAGTAATGGCGGACCGCAGCTTCTCACTCAGGGCTGTTTATGCTAATAGGGCAGAGAGCATCACAAATGTGCGGGACTTTTTCCCCTCAGTGACGTAAACAGAGGGAGAATCTGAAACAGCTCGTTCTGAGGGACTGTTCATGATTTATTGGTTTTATTAAAAAATGAGTGGGTGGATTTTTAACATTATAGGCTGGTTGTTTTCACACACTGCGGCCGCACAGTTGTGTTCAAACACCTTATAAAAGAGATTTTTGCATAATAGGTCCCCTTTAATAAAAACGCATCTCAAGACCTTGCATTTTGTACCTTTGTTTTGTACCTTTGCTGGTCTAGCGTTTTTCAAAGCAAAAACCCATTTTGTGGGAATTGCCTATAAGATCTGAGTGGGTTTTAATGCATATATACTGTATATATGATAATTTGATAATATTATATGATAATTTGGTCCCTAAACTTTTAAAAATAAAGGTTTTTATTGGCATTGATGGTTTCATGAACAAACTTTAACATCCATGGAACCTTTCTATTACACAAAACATTCTTTAAAGTGGAAAATACTTCTTAAAATTATTAAAATGTTCCTCACACTAAGGAAAAAATTTTCTTTTTCAAACTGCTTACGGGAAAGTTCTTTTGGAAACCCAAAAATGGTGGTTCTGTAGCATAAAAAAAGTGTATATATTGTAAGTTTCTCACTCATTTGATCATTTCTGAGGGAAAACTACAAGTTTTAATGTAGAAAAGTATTATTTAATACTAGTATTTTAGATATCTTTCATATCTGTAGCACAAATAGTGTGGGTTTATGTGTTTGTTTAATCCTCTAACCCTATTAGTAGTAATGATAGTTCTGATCGAGCAATATTATCCACCTTATTTTTCCTGTAAGAGCAGACGTGGCCATTTATACATTTCATGGGACTGGCTTCCAGTGTCATTTGCTTCCAGCTATTTTTAGCTGGAAGCAAAAAATTGTTTTGCTTGTTTTGCTGCTTGATATTGCAGACCGGTGTGTCTTACCATATTATTTTAAAGGTGCCATAGAATGCATTGATACAATATTTTAAACTGTTCTCTGATATCTACATAGAAGGTATGTGGCTTAGGTAAGGGCAAAAAATCTCCAGAAATGGTTTTACATGTCCATTTACAACCCTAGGATTTGTCCCTAGAATGAAATGGTCTGTTATTACCTTATTTGGAAGGGTCATGAATAATAATGTTGCTCTGCTCTGATTGGCTTTTTCACAGTGTGGCTCAATGTTGAGCTCTGCTCTGAATGGCTGTTTCACAGTGCAGCTCATTTCAGTAGCTCACACAGCAGGAAGGAAACACAGGGAAAATATATATTTCAATACTTTCTCACGCAGTTATATCACTGGGTAATTATACTGTAAATAAAATGCACACATCAGGGAGCCGCTATTAATATGCGGGGTGTTGAAACTGCTTTCAAATGCACGATCGCCATTTAGTTTCACTTTCACTTTCGAGATTCGCGATCGCACCTACCCTGTTTGTATTAAGGATAATACTTCCCGCACATTTTACAAGATCAGATGCTTGTCGGTGGTACTCAGGATCTGTAAATCATTCGCCATCATCCTCAGTCATCTCTCCTTACTCTGTTTATGTGGTAAGTGAAATCTTCTGTACTGTAATGTAACAGGCTACGGCTAGCAGCTAACCAAATCCCTTTAGTGGCTCGTGTTATTTTATTAGAATGCATTATTTGCTTTCCGTGACTTTCTGAATACAGACACCAACCCATCCCTAGACAGCCTGGAACATAACATTAATTTCCATGATCTGCCATTTTCGCTGTTGTCCTCGCTTGTTTCTTCACAGTACCTGCAGAACTTCTGATGATTCGGCTGTGTAGGTTCGGCTGGCGGCTCTGGCATAGAACATGGGCGGGTATATGCAAATGTTGGGGCGTAACAATTAGTGATCCCCACTGTAACGTCACAGTGTTATGTTCTGATTCGCCTATTTTTCAATGGTCTTTTGCATTCATGAGATTTACATAAGAAGGAGGAAACAATGGTGTTTGAGGCTCACGGTATGTCATTTCCATGTACAGAACTGTTATTATTCAACTATGCCAAGGTAAATACAGTTTTCCATTCTATGGCACCTTTAATGTATTATCTTAATTATGAACACACTGGTTTGTAGTAGGCAACAAACAGTTTTATTGTTTACTGCACTTTGTTATTCTTCTCGTTAATTCCCTACCATGGCTAACAAACTGAATTCTCGCACATTCGCAGAAAACGGCTTGCTTCCACGTTGAAAAATAAGGTGGATACAAGGTTTCTGAATAATTTAACGTTGAAATGAAATATTGGCTGTTTAAATGTTCATTTTGTGAAAATCTTGTTCAACACAGTTGTCACTGTCTAGTCGGACACATTTAGACAGCTGTAGCTGTGTTGTTTGAATGGCGTCATTGATTATTTAGCATTTCTTGACAGTGCACGTACCTACACACGCAGGTAAGCCGGTGCACTGTCTGCAGTGCTGCAAAGTGTGTGATTTATCATTCCTCACCACCATTAGTATACTCTCGAACACCGCTAACAGCTGTCCTACCAGATGTATTCTCTCCCCAGGTCCCTGGGTGAATCATGCACACACACACACAAACCCTGCACACCCATACAGTATATGCCCACACTCAAACACATGGACACAATTTCCCTCGTACTTTCTCTCCATCTTCTCCTATCTCTTTTTCTTCTTGTTCCACTTTGTGCTCAGGTAGCCAGCTGCTTCTGGCATTTACGACACCTTGATAAACCAGTTGTTGTTTATATATGTATACAAGACCATCTGTATCCCTGTCAGCCTTCTTTTACTGCCTGGATGAGCTAGTGGTCCAGAGAGAGGGACCTCCAACAGAATCAGGGCACTGCTGTCCGCCAGCTTTGTTAGCAGTAACTAATGCTATATCTGAAACCTGCAGTTTCTAAGGACAGGGACACCTTGACGAGGCAGCAGTGTTATTTTTGTATTTTTTGCATACTATTATTGGTGTTTATTAGTATTTTCAAATGCTTTTTATTTTCATATTTTATATTTTCAGATTTCATTTGAATTCAATTTAATTTAATTTAATTTGTATTATTTTATTTAGTCATTATTTGTATTGGTATCTTTATGCATGTATGTATGCATGCATGTAACATTTTATTTTTATTTCAGTTTTCTTTTATTTATTTCCGGTTAGAAATTTTTGTGCTTCAACTTAATATTTCTGTTTGTGGTCAAGACAGCTTTCTGATATTACATTTAATTTCATTTCATATATACACTCTAAAAAATGCTGGGTTAAATACAGCCTAGAGCTGGGTAAATATTGGACAGAACATATGCTGGGTTGCTTTCAACCAACATTCGGGTTAAAAGTTTAACCCAACCTTCTGGGCAGTAACCCAACCACTGGGTTCGTCCATATCTTACCCAGCGCTGGAATAACCAGCATTCTCTCCACCCTCAATACCATGACTGAGGTGAGACCCTTGAGCAAGGCACTGAACCCCCAACTGCTCCCCGGGCACCGCAGCATTGGCTGCCCACTGCTCCGAGTGTATGTTCACTACTGTGTGCATGCACTTGGATGGGTTAAATGCAGAGGACCACTTCCCCCTTCCCCCTTCCCCCCTTCCCCTTGAGCAGGGGGACCTTGCAGGCGCTGCAGGATTTCAGTCCTTCATGGCATAGTGTGTTACCAATTGTTTTCTTGGTGACTATGGTCCCAGCTGCCTTGAGATCATTGACAAGAT
>JAFVLL020014730.1:0-10054 GCA_021397915.2 Tor tambroides | reverse complement strand
AACTGCTTATAAAATGGCCATTTATCATTCTCTGGCCCTAATTGGTTTCCTGTGTCCATGTGGTGCAGTAAATTGAATGTGTCCTTTCTTTTGCACCCCAAGCGTTGCGAATGTGGTAATCAGCTGCGTTCAGCTCCAGTTCATATGGGCAGAGAAAATATCAAGCTAAACATGCACACCACATTCCACTGGCAATTAATGTTCATTACAACTTAAAGGAAGAAAAACAGTCAGGTTGCTTTATGTGGAATTTTTAGCTTTTCCTGGAGAAGTGATGCCAGGCTATGTCAAGGTATTTTGCATTATTAAATGTCCGTGGATGGGCTCATACACCAAGAACTGACCCAATGAGTAGTGACCTTGCAAAACTTCAACGGCATATGTGATTACGCTGGAATTTTTATTCTTGTCGAATTGTCAAATATTGACTCAGCCCTAATTACTTTTACAACACTCTCTGGGATGTATATTCCAGAATATTCCACAAGTTGTACAAGATCCTCTGTGCGCCATATTTTTTCAGCAATGCATATTTAACAGGTGGCACATATCTTCCCATGCAAAGCTGTAGTGTTTATGTAGCAAAGTTATAATGAGGTCTGCATGGGGACCTAGTGAGGTGGGCAAGATCACGGGGTGTCCCATTGGATTTATTTGGCTATGTATTGCACGTGTGCAACACAAAATTTGTGCCACTATAAGAGAAGTAATTGGTGGACTTGGTGCTGATAAAATAATACGGTTAAAACAGGCTCACGTCCTGCAAATTCCCAGGAATGCTGTGGAGTTAGTGAAACCACATGAAAACATAACAAAGCATACGTTCCACAAACTCATTAAGCAGCACCAGCAGAAGTCATTCATCATAGGCCCGTATGAGAAGGCTTCACACCCTTGGCGAAGACTCCGGAGGGAACCAGACGGGGCTCGCAGGTTAATGAAGGAAAGAGGGAGCTCCGGCAAGCCACAGGTTCGGCTCACTGATGGCCATTCCAGATCAACCTGGCCCACTCGCAGCTCTGGAGAAGAGTGTGTGTCAAGACGTACAGTACCTCTACATTAGCTTCTACCACATGTTCGAGTCGGTCTTCTGTCCGGTGCAAGAACAAGTTGTCATTTTACAGGAATGTCCATATGGACTGTGTCTTGAATAGATTACAGGTCACTGAGTACTTTTGCACTGCAGGCAATTATATTGTTTGGAGCTGTCAAATACATGTCTATGTTGGATGTGTCTCTTTCCTGAGGATACACGGGATATTTTGAATTAGGAGAGACTGGAGCTAGTTGTCACAAGGGCTATATTTCATTAACTATAAAGTTTTAAAAGTCAGACTATGTAATTCTGTTTTCTTTAGCAGTGGTTTTGTATGTTGGTATCAAACACTCTAAACTAAAATTATAATATTGTCATGTCTTTGCTATAGCTGTAACAAGTAAACATAATGAAAACCAACTAGCAAGCATTCAGGAAAGAGTTGTTGTCAGGGTTCTGTCGTGTGTCATGTGTTCCTGCCTCTTGTGTCCATATTTGGTTTGTTTCCTGTCCTTGTTTCATGTGATTATTAGTTAAGTCTGTGCAGCTGTGTGTCTCATTATCTTGTGTATATTAGTTCATGCCCGTTCAGTTTCGTGTTGTCTGGTCTACTCGTTACTCCCCGGTGTTCCTGTCGATGTCTGCCTTGCCTTGTCCTGCCCTGCCTTGATGTCATTATTAAAGACTATCATTTGAGTTTACATCCTCGTCTCCGTGTTCCTGTTCCTCCCTCGTGTGTGCACCGTGACAGTTGTACTGTTCATTGTAAACAATGAATATAAATTATAGCAGAAAGGATTTAACTGGGTAATTTTCATATAAATAATTAAAACATTCATATAGTTTAATGGCAGGTTCCATTGTGACAACATGCCACAATATTGATCAACATTAGGTTTTAACAGTGGGTATATTCAACAGCTGTTTGTAATCAATACTTTAAAGTATGTGCTTGAAATTAACTTTCGTAAATGAATGAGCAATTTCACTGGAGTAAAAAGTGTGACAACTAGCCCTGTCTCCCCTAATTCTCATTTCTATTCATAATATGTATTTAGATCCTTACAGTTTTAGAATATTTCCAGTCATGTGAAATACAATATTTGTTGACTGAAACAATGGATTGATATTTTTGTATGGTACACTACTGTGCATTTTTGATGTCATATATTGTTTTGGTGGTTAATCTTTTTTTCTTAGGCTTTAACAGTGCATATATTTGACACCTTTTTGTAATCAAGACTTTAAGGTATGTGTTTAAAATTAACTTAAAAATAAGTGAGAAATTTTCACGTGTGGAAACAAACTCCAGTCTCACCTACTGTAACTCTCATTTTCGCATAGCAATATCTGTCTTTTTTTATTTCCCTCACTGTTTGAGAGAATCTATCATCGGATATCATGGAATGAATTAAGTCTAGTCACAAAAGGCCTATGCGAATTCGTTTGTTGTTGCGACGTAACTAAGCAGGCTGTAAACACCGCATAAACATTGTTTGGAAATTGGAAAGAACAAACATGGTAAAGGCATGATGATGAACAGCTCATGGTTTGCTTGTTGCCCTGCTAGGTCACACAATTGTGTTTCTTTTTACCCTTTTTTACCAGCCTTAATTCTAGTTTACAGCCAAAGGGTAATAACTTCAGAATAGGGCGTTCTTTCCATGCAAGTATGAATCTCAACTAGCCCGGGCCCAAGTCCATTGCAGCGTATACTGAATCCTAATGGTCGGCTAAGAAAGCCTGACAGCAATACTTGACATGGGCATTAAATCATTGCCCCAAGGAATCCTCCATCCTGCACCTCCTGACAGGAACACTGTCATCTCTGCCAGGGCATTTCCTATGCCTCTTGACAACACTGGATCTGAATTAGTCATTGCATTAGATGTAAATTGGTGCTGTTCAAGGATAATAATGAGCACCAAGATACATGTCGGTGTCACTGACATGACGCCATTTTGATACTGTCTCCCACCGGTTTATTATGTCTAATGGTATTCAGGCCGCGGCTGGCCGGAAAGTTTATTTTCAGTTTATGCACTTGTATTTTTGTGTTTGTTTGGACACTTCTCGGCACAAAGTGTCCATAGCGGAGCTCTTCTCAGAGGGTCAGTCTGGCAGTGTTTATCCAGCTGTCTGCATGATGGCTGACAGCTTCCCACTTGACATGGTTTGGCATTAAGGCTGACTAGCCAACAAGTCCGACTGCATGGGCAGCTCCATGCCACAAACTGGCATCACTTCCACTGCGAGGTGAGACCAGACTATAGCTGTTGGCGCTGCATTATTCACCCCACGCATATGATCGCAGCCATATCATTGCGGGCTTGTGTTTAAATCTAACCTATCAATCATGCACAAACATACATATTTGTACAAAAAAATGGCAGCTGTGACATTCTCCCATTGCCTTTTTTTCTGCACCGAGCTGGTTTACGAGCTCCAGCAGTTTAATGTAGATGGCTGTGGGTTATTATTAATTAGGCTCAAATTATAGCTAAGTGCAGTGTAATTAAAATCTGATAAATATTTGATGCTATTTTTTTACGATAATCGCAGCCTCATTAATATGTAAGCAATGCACTCCGAAAAGCATTATTTCAAATTTTTGTTTTTTTTTCTTTGAGGGTTTTCTCCCCCCGTCGAACGGCTGACAGACACACTTTTTCATTGAAAAGAATGAAGGGCATAAACCGATGGTTTGAGCGAGATGGACAACATGTGCTTTATATGGAGAGAGGGCGGTCTTCCTGCCAGACTCCTAATTGAGGCCATTTAGCAAACATACATTCAGGAGGCTGAATGCTGAAGTATGAGCCAGAGGCTCTGTTGAACCATTAGCATGTATTCCCAGTTGCTCAAGTTAGCGAAGAAAAAATAGAGGTCTACCACTGAAATAATGTCTGCCAATTACCGCAGTACATAGTAGATAAGGATGTGTTTTACAGTTGAAAACTGACAAAATCTGCTGGTGTGAGAAACCGCCTCAGCACTGGTAGTGGAGACTGTGATCAAAATCGGTCAGCTTTGTCCTCTATCAGGCTTATTCCGTATTCAGCTAACCGTTGTGCACTGTTTTTGTGCACTTTAGCTCATAAACAGAGTCTTTATGAGTGCATTTCATAATAAAACATGTAGTGCAAGAAGCCGCTCTGCTCGTAAGGTGTAAAATCCGGGTGGCCTCGTAGACCTGCGCCGTGCTCGGGTAGAACTGAGGTAGAGTGCTGATGAGTTCATGGGAGCAGTCAGAGGGCAGAACATGACTTTTGTCAGATTCCCAAATGGAAGGGAAAAATGTGTCCAACGGTGAACAAAGGCGATTCGTCTCTACGGAGTTTGCCCCCACATGATTTCAGGTCTAAGTTGTCCTATCACATGTCTGAGTTAATTTCGTGCAACAGTGCAAGACTATGGCAGTTCTGTCAGATTTATGTGGAAGTTGTAGGTTTCAATTCTGGAGATTCATTTCTGCAGGCTAGCACATGAGCACTTGAAAAGCTGTGAGATCTCCCCTTTCAAACATTATCATCCTCCTGTTGTATAGATTTTCCTCCCTGACGGCCAGCATTTGAAGAATTTATTTTTCTCGCTAATTACGTGACAATATGATGGATTTTTTCCCCCCAATGCGAACGTAGAATCGAGTAGATGGTACGGGAAAAGGTACGATCGCTCTGCCCTTTATGTGTCCTTTCCTGGTGAATGTGCTGATTGTGTTGCCTAGTTTTTTTTTTTCGAGATGTTGCTGGGCTTTGAAATCCCATCCTCTTGTGTCTCCTGCTGTTTCCCTGTGTTTTAAGTATCAGTCATACAGGTTAGGTAATGCACAATAGTGACTTGGATGGCATTGCATTTACGATGGAAAAACTTGTTCTCTTCCAACTGTAGCACTCTGTGTAAGTGAAATTGACATGTCTTTCAATACATGCTGAAAGTGTGTTATTGAAAGAGATGTCTTTTATTCTCTAGCCCTTGCATCACATTCACTTGGCCACATACTCTGATCATTGTTCTCCGTAGGGGAGGCAGGGCAAATTCAGCAGACTCGGCCTAATAAATAAATAAACAAACGAACAAATTGATTGATAAAGTATGTGTTCTAAAGTTTACTTTTTTGGCTGAAAAGTTCACTGCTTTTTTCTGAGGCGTTATCAATATTCAGCCTCTGTTTTAACATGTGAAATGGGGTCATCGCATAAGATAGACAATCATGCATACAGTATAAAATAAGAAGCCTGTACATCGCCTAGATTCACCTGCTCTTATTAATATTTAAGCATTTGTGAGAGCCAAAAGTTGACTTTGGTCTTTGAAGGTGCCCTTTTGTTTTTTTAAAACATTTTTGTTTCATCATTTGTGCTGTGCACATTGCAAACAACTCCTTTAGAGTTCAGATAATCTTCAGATGTGTATAACTCACTATAAAATATGTATAATGTACATACATATATAAGCTTGGGGTCATAAAATGTTTTAATGTTTTTGAAAGTCTGTACTAATTTGATTAAAAATACAGTAGAACAATAATATTGTGAAATATTACTACAATTTAAAATAACTGTTTTCTATTGTTAATATATTTTAAAATGTAATTTATTCCTGTAATGCAGTGATACTCAAATCTGGCTCGCGAGATCCACTTTCCTGCAGAGTTTAGCTCCAACCCTGATCAAAACTCACCTACCTGTGATTTTCTAATGATCCTGAAGACACTGATTAGCATGCTCAGGTGTGTTTGATTAGGGTTAGAGCTAAAATCTGCAGGAAAGTGGATCTCGCGAGCCAGATTTGAGTATCCCTGCTGTAATGGCATAGCTGATTTTTTTTTTACGATAATTCATAATAGAGTTTTTTTTATAGGTTATATCTTATTTTTGTCTGTAGCTAACAATTGGATAACCTTTATATGTCTGACTTTAGACTGACCAGTTAAAACTGCATTTTTCATGTTGTTTTAAAAAATATATAGTTTAGTTTATGTTTTGAGCTTAGGTTAGCATTAACCCTCGTTAACGCTGACAGCATTGAAATCGCTGGAGGTCACCAATGCATTATGATGTCAGCCGTAGGCGGCAGATCTGCACTTGGTAGTTGCTGTATAACATTTGCTGCTGCTCATCTGCCTAAAGTTAAACTTTGCTCGTGTCACCAGAAATGGCCAACTCTTACTGAAAAAAATGAATGGCTTCATGCTGCACATTGCTGTAATTGTGAACATTCCTTCTGATGTGATTCAAAAAAGACATATATGCATTTATTCTTGATGTGCTGTAGTTTGAACTACTCTCTTTTTTCCATACATATACGTAGTGAGAAGTTTCCGTACCATCTGAATGGTCCTTCTCAAGGCCTGGATGTGCAGGTGCGGCAGGCAGCGCATGAGAGTGATGGATCTGGAACTGGAAGCAGTGAAGTGAGGGTGGGGCCTCGTCTCTCTCCCCGAGATGTGCCTGAGATGCTGATACAGGAATCATCTGACATATGTCTTCCTCACGCATTTTAATGAGTGTACTGCTTCTGTGAAGCTATTAAATGAAATGAACCATTTGAAAGTGAATTTTAGATTTCCGGTCAAAGCGCTCTCTTCCAAGAATGGGTGAGGGGATTGGCGATTGTCGAGTGCCCCTCTCCTACCCCCCAGTATCCACACTAGAACCTCTCGCACACAGCATGGATGATCAAAAGAGGCCAACGGCGGACGACCATTATGCCAATGACACTTTGAGTAAGAGTCTGGAGAACAAAATGACATGACAGCCATTAGGGTTTGAAAGTGGGACTTTAAAGGGAGGCTGAAGGATGAATGTCAGGAGAGAATCAAAGGGAGAAAGTTAAATCTTCATAACGTTCGCCGTTCTCCACGAAAAAATAAGTTCTTTGCAAACTAGCTCCCATTCAAGTACAAAAACACGAAGACGAGTGTGTCCGTGTAGAATAAAGCAGATGAGGAAGTTGAGTCTGGAGGTTCAGACATGAAAGCTAATAGGGCAACGAAACTCCATTGTGCAGGTGGTTGATCATTAGCGGACAGGGTTTTTTTTGTCCGTGAGGAGATGCACAACGATATGCTGTGCACAAGTATCAGGTGCTCAAATGATGTGCTGGCTTCTAGACGTGAAGTTACAGAGAAAAGAAAACATTGCCAAACAAAATTGCCAAGTTGAAAATCAATTGGATAGAACAATGAATTCTGAGATGCTTCTCCGGGCCTTTTTCTACTTCTAAGCCTCCTTTTTAACTTAATTGCCAACAAAATCATAGGCCTCTGCGTTCCGTAATGCCGTTTGTGCAGTTTCTAATTCCCCTCCTCAGTCAAATGCCACATTATGCCAACGAATGTGGCTGATCAGCTGGATTTTCTGGCGCTGTCCATGTGGCTCATCTCTCCCTGCCAGTGCAAGGAAAAATGCATCTAATGTGTCTCCATGTCACATAATCAAGGATTTTAGAGTGTAAATCTTTGATCTGGGAGAACATTTTCTGATAGGATCAACCCCCCCACCCTCTGTTGGCTGAAGTCTTCTGATCTCCCTCCAATTACTGGTGTCAAATGAGTCTGTTTACAGGCTGATTGGATGAGCGCTGTACTGACAGTGCACCTCCCTCTCCTTGGAAAGCCTCATTCTGTCCTCGGCCACCGTCGCACCGATGGCGAGGGCCCCGGCACACAGCTGGAGCTGTTTGGAGCCGCTTCAGAGCCAGTTGTAAGGCGGCCAAGTTGGGGTCTCGAGGGCCTTCCATCTGGTGTGACAGGGCAGGCTCTGGGGCTTGGCTGACAGAGTGCAAGAGCGGGAGAGCCCACAAACCTTACAGAGCCTCACAAATCTTTTATTTATCGGCCTGCTCGGCTCACATTTGCAGTACTTAGTTAATATGCAGACTGGGCTCCAGGACTTCAAATGGCGCTGTGGAGTGAAGCTGGCTGGAGTTTAGGGGAGAGGAGGTGGGGGCTCCTCAGCCAGGCGTCCCGCTGAGAACTAAAGGGGGGAGGAGGTCACTGTCCAGCTGCAGGGGAGATCAGGGGCTCTCGTATTCAGCCGGCTTCATATTCATAACTCCCATCATCATCATCATCATCATCATAATGAGAATCCCAGCTTGCTTGCGATGCAAAGGAGATCTTAAGAACCATATGACTTGCATCATCACTGATTTTTATGCTGTTTGCTGTGCCCTTAAGGGTAACTCCTGAGGAATTAGTTTTTACACGCAACAAACGAAGCCTGCAATTAAGGTTTCTTAATTATTCCAGACCAACATAAAGGTAATGCAAGCTTTAAAGGGATAGCTCACACAAAAATGAAAATTGTGTCATTTACTTCAAACCTGTATGGCTTTCTTTTTTCTGCAGAACACAAAATATTTTGAAAGATGATCGAAATATGTTTTATATAGATACAATTAAAGTCAACAGAGTCCAAAACAACACTGAACCCCATTGACTTTTATTGAATAAAAGTTATTTATAAAATAAATACAAAACATTTTCTTTTTTGTTCCACAGAAAAAGAACGTGAGTAAATAATGACAGAAATTGCATTACTGGATTCATTATCCAACCCACGCTCATTGGAAATATGTGACTCTGTCTACAATTCTGCAAAACCTGAAATACATTGCTCCAGGTACATTGCACTGCACTTTTCAAGCGACATGACCACAAGAGGCACTATAAGCAAAATAATTTTTTCCATTGCAGATGTGGACTGGTGCTAAATAGCTTGTTCAATTTTCTCAGAAAGTTAAATGCGATTGTGGCAACATTTTGTTATGTATCACAAACATTTTATTGCAACCATACTACTTTAGCTTCCTTCCAGCTCGCAACTCATGTTTCACTTGTACCTAAGGACTCTGCATTGCTGTACCAGGTGCACTACTGAGCAATTTTACTACATCAGAAAAGTCTTACATATGGAACTGGTTATGTGATCCAAATGTCAAAGTGTATTAGTTTACAAATCAAAAGTGTTTTGAGGTCATAACATAGTATTGTGCAAGGAACTATGTGAAAAAATTACTTTATATTAATCAATCTGTAGTCCTAATCAACCCCTGTAATCATAATTTGTTGATGTTTTGCTGCCAAAGCATATTTTTGCAGTGCTTTGCAGAAATGTAGCCAGATTCACAAATTTCCATTGAGAATGGGTTGGAACTATTCCTTTAAAAGTAGTAGGAAAGCATGTGCAGTCCTCATTTGCATAGTCAGTGTCAAGCATTAGCATGAATTCTGGGATATTCCGTGCTGCCATCTAATGTTTTGATATGTGAGTGCATTTGGGCTGACGCTAAGTATAAGTAATCAGTGCTGGGAAAATATGTGTAAGATGTCTGGATTAGAAGAAAAAAAAGTAATGCTAATAATAGTTTTTTCACTCAGTAAGAAAAAAGCCTTGACTTGAGTCAAAATATTAACATTTTATTCTTTCACTTACTAGAAAGTCCTGTAAAGAAAAACATTGTTCCAGGGAGACAGTTTCATGCTAAAGGAAGGTCAAAACAGAGCTCCGTGTGACATTTTCTTCAAATTTATGGAGTAACAGCATGTCACACTGAATTGTCATGCAATGACACCAATTTGACGTGATGGCTCTTTACGGCTGTCCCTTTCCTGTCATATAGTGCATGCACAGCAGATACAAGGGTTCAACAAGCACTCCAAAGGGGCTGTCTCATCGCTCACAACGCCACATACACAGACATTGACGCAAGCGAAAGCCTTCACCAGCCGACCAAACGTTGAGAAAACAGACCTGACAACAAATTTATAAGACGTAAAATCTCAAGTGCGCACACGAGCGCACGTTTTATTCAGTAGATATAGTATATGATACAAACGCTACACCATTAAGACCGACCACTCATTGGGCCACTGGGAATTTAGAAAGAGGTGAAACGGTGCAGCCTTTCTATGGAATTCATGGGAACACAGATGCCAGTAGCACGTCTGTGCTCAGAGCAGCCAATCTCAGCAATTATTAACTAGGTGGCATCGGGAGCGCTGCTTAGGCT